>BSBK01007891.1:115000-215000 GCA_027943335.1 Chamaecyparis obtusa
CTAGTGGGGATTCAGCAGATATCATCCTTGCCAACCTTAGGATTGTAAGTGTGTTTTTGCATTCATACTAGATTAAATTAGATTAAAATCATCTTTGTCTTGTGTGTGTGTGTTTATGCATTTTTACTTTGCCAAAAAATAGAAAACATCAGAAAAACAAAAACAAAAAAAATTCCTCATCATCAAAATAGCAAAATCATCAAAAATTTGACAACCTGTGCATACATCCAAAATTGCTGCACATACGATTCAGGTTACTGCGCATTTACATTTATCAGTGTGCATCTGTCAAAATTTTCTGCACATTTGTTTCATTTTACTGCGCATATATCACACTGTCCTACACATTTGTTACTGCGCATTTACAACAGAGAGCATTCCCACAGGCTTTTGGAATTTTAAAATCACTTTTTTAGATACCCATTTTCATCCTTAGTAAGATTCTGAAAAAAACAATTGAGTTACATAGACCTCTGATTTCTAATTTGACCACTTTCATTATTTTCCATCATCATTCTCTTCTCAAGAATCAACAAGTCACTTTCTTCCAATCTTAAGATTTTCAGTGTGGTGTTGAAGATTTACCTTATCTATCAGACTTTGATCTTGGTGAGCTTATCATATCAGGATATATCATCCTTAACCATCAAGCTTACTTAGATTATTGTTTCTTGACCCCAATTTTCAATACTTATCATATCTTTTCTACCAATCATTCTCCATATCTTTTTATCAAGAATCTTTCTTTTCCGCAATCAATTTCATCCATTTTATGGTTCAAACTCGATCTCAGAAACTCAAACAACCTATTAATCCAGAATCCCTAGACAAAATGGAAGGCAATAATAGCAATGATGAGAATCCTTGGCCCAAACAACCTCCTAAGAAAACTAATCCTCTCACATTTGATGACGAACCTACTGATGAGGAACTTAGGGATGCTACACAAGATCCTAAATTTTTACAAGTCATGGAATGACTTTTAGGCTTGGATAAAGAGATGTATTTCCTCATGCTTGCTCAACAAGGAGCTAAGTTACCAAGTGATTTTGATGTTACCTATCTTAGAGAACCAGCTCATATGAAAAATCAAGATATCCTTAAAGGTTCTCAAGATCCTCATGGAGCAAAAGAAATCAATCAACAATCCAATGCTTCTCAAATCAATCAACAATCCAATGCGTCCCATAGTGATCAACAACAAAATGTTTTTCAAAATAATCAGCAATCCAATGATCCTCAACATACTCAACAGTATAATGTTTCCCAAAACCCGCAAGGAAACACATTATCTTTGGATCCCATCCTACAACAAATCCAGATGCTTCAACAACAAATTCGCGATATCCAAACTAGATCATCAACTAAGAAGTATTCTTTGGATGATATATGTCCTTATCCTTTTGATAAGAATTTAGCAATGATTCCATTCCCTCCTCATTTTAAGGTACCAAAATTTGACAAATACAAAGGGAATTCGGATCCACAAGACCATATTCGTGAGTTTTGTGCTGCTTGTATTGAAGTCGCTCACAATGACACTTATCTTATGTGACTATTTCCATGAAGTTTAGGAGGACAAGCCATGGAATGGTTCTCCAAACTTCCCCCTGGCATTAAATCTTTCAATGAGCTTTTGGAAAAATTTGTGACTCATTATTCATATAACATCAAACATGAAGTCACTATGCTTGATCTTTGCAATAAACATCAAAAGAATGGAGAACCCTTCCTTACTTTTTTGCAAAGATGGCATCAATTGTTTGCCAAATATCCATGAATGATTCCCGAACAAGAAAAAATGGATATTTTTGTGCATAACCTTACACCAGAAATGAGTTATAGGTTACAATTGCAATGTCCACCAAACTTCAATAAGCTCATAGAAAATGGTATCAAGATTGAGGAAGCCATGGTCCGAAAAGGTGAGATAAAACTTTATTCTAAAGACAATGTTGGATCCTCAAATTCAAATTCCAACACTTATAATTCCAATTCCAACAATGACAAATTGAAATATTGGAATAAAAACAAAAACATTGTCAATGACGAAGTTGTTGATAATCGTAATGTCCAACCGACAAAACCTCTCCTAAATCTCACAAGTATGACCAACGCTACTCAAGCTATATACAACAATCAGTCAGGAAATCAAAATACCAATAAGGATTCATCTAAACTAAGATTTCCTTTTATCTCACCTCGAAGAAAATTTACTCCTTTAGGGGAATCTCTCGAATCAGCATTACGGAAGTTAATCACCAAGAAACTCATCACGCTTCCTGAACCGAAAGACTATGAACCTAGAGTGAAGCCTTCTTGGTGGAATGGAAATGATTATTGTGAATTCCATAGAGGAAGAGGACATATAACCAATGAATGCCAACGGCTTAAAAATGTCATCCAAGACTTAATCAAAAGTGGTGAAATTAGTGTTGATGGACATGTCTCGAATGAATCACATACGACCTTCAAAGATCCACTTCTTGAGCATGAAAAAGGAGGTTCTTCCAGTAATAAGGGTGACAACCAAGCCAATTATAATAACACACCCTATAGATATGTTGGTAACATTTCTGACCGTCATCCTTCTGCATATTATGCCAATTTTATTACCATAAAGGGAAAATCAGAGAGTCAACCAATCCATGCTACTAATCCATGCTACTACTCGTGCTCAAGCCAAGGTTACTCTCCAAGGAGTCTAGTCTAAACCAAGCACTACTCAGAACAAATCCATTTATGTCCCAAAGTCCATACCCAATACTTCCAACCAGTATAATCTTTTGGAACAGCTCAAAAAGACATCAGCCCAGATATCCATCTTAGAGCTTTTGTGTCTTTCTCCATCTCACAAAGATATCCTTGAAAAAGCTCTTTTAGAGACCCAAGTTCCAACAACTCTAGATCCTGATCAATTTCAAGCTATGGCAGGCCATTTAAATACCCCACACTATTTGTCCTTTACTGAAAATGATGATTTAGCCATTACCCAACCTCATAATGCTCCTTTACATATCAAAGTCCTTGTCCAGAATCACAAGATTAAAAGAGTATTAATAGATGGGGGAGCTGGCTTGAATATTTGCATGTTAAAGTTGGTCCTTGCATTGGGATTTTCTGAGAATGTCATTGATCCAAAGAAGAAAATCACAATAAAAGCCTATGATGAGGAAGAGAGATCATCCAAGGGGTCCGTTGTTCTTCCAATTAGAATTGGTCCTATTGTCAAAGATGTATCTTGTCAAGTCCTGGACATGGATCTTGCTTATAATATTCTTTTGGGAAGACCATGGATTCATTCCATGCACGATGTGCCATCAACTTATCACCAATGTATAAAATTCCCTCATAATGGTCAGGAGATCACTATCAAAGGATATTCTAATCCTTTTCAATATTGTACCAATGTGAAGATTTCTAATTCTTTGGTTCCCTATAATCGTACTGGATCTTCTGCAATTACACTTGGTGACCCTAGTAATATAGCATCAACTTCTAAATCAGATGGGATCAAGATAGATATCAATGAAAGAAGTATGGGAGAATATACTTTAGGTCAAGCTCTTTGTATCACTAAGTTAACTTTATCTCCCAAATCATATGGTAGGTCTTTGATCACTAAACAACAATCAGACCCCTCTTCCACACTTGTTTATAACACATTTACAAGTGGGGGCACAATATCCAAAGAGGCAGCTGAGCATAATGCAAATTATTGGCTTAAGACATAGAAGATTGAAGATGATATTAAACATGATTATATATCACCTGATGTCTATGGAAAAGGGTATACTTTGCTACAAAAGATGGGATATCAAGGTGCTGGACCTCTAGGGTTACAAAGAGAAGGTGTTATAAAACCAATTTTGCAAAATCCTAATTATCAAAGAGACACTACAGGATTAGGATATAAAGGAGAAGGATCACAAGAAACAAAAGGAAAAGCAAAAATGCCACCTTTTCATGAGACATCTAAAGCTCCTGCCTTACAATTCAGAAAACATGGTATGTATGTAGATCCAGAGAAACAAAGGATAGCTCAAAGCATCATTGATAGACTTGAAGATAATGATAATTTTGATTCTAATGATTATGAATGGGATTCCTTATCTAATGGTACTAAAGAAATAGGAGTCGATGTTGTCCATCAATATAGTAATGATTACCATGAGGGTGAGAGTTTAATGAGTGACTCACTAGGATTGGTCCCAAGTAATACTACTCGTGTTGATCGTGAGTGAAGTGAGCATTATCTTGTGACAGATAATTCAGATGATAGTATGGAAATAGACCTCATTGATACTATCATAAACCTTGACAACTTTTCCATCAATACCATCTCTGCTTTTGAAACCAACCCAAATGATCCAATGCCCCTTGTCCGTCCTGACCTTATTGATTGGGATTCTCTCGATCACCCAGAACTTGATGTCTTCCATAATGATGATGTGATCATTGACTATCTTGGTATTAGGGATCATTTACCACCAGGGGATCACAAGTCAGGATTTCTGATAGAACTCAATGACATGGCCTATTTTGGAGAGAGTGCCAATCCTTTTAGTCATAAAAATATAAAAATAATCAGCAGATCTAATGGTGAAAACCACTTAGTGGTAGTATTAGATCCAAAAATAGTAAAAAGAAAAGACACATCTGATGGTGAAAACCTCTCTAAGGTGCCTGATGATGGAAGGATTGACACTCTTCCCAACTATCTAGATCAAGAGCAATCTACCATTCTTATAGAACCAGCAGTACCACTTAACATTGGAACAGAGGAGTCTCCCCGCATCCTCAAAGTAGTAGCATCCTTGACAGAATCAAAGAAAGAAGCTTTTGCAAAATTCTTCATAATAAAACAAATCAACTTTGCTTGGTCTTATGCTGATATGCCTAGTTTGGACCCCAATCTCATTATGCATCATCTATCTATCAAACCAGGTGTAAAACCAGTTAAGCAGAAGCTCCGCAAAATGCATCCTCACATTGCTCTAATGGTGAAAGCAGAATTGAAGAAGCTCCTAGATGTTGGATTCATTCAGGCTATTGATTATGCTAAGTGGATTTCAAATATTGTTCCGGTTTCAAAACCAGAAAAGTCTATCAGGATTTGTATTGATTTTTGAGATCTAAATAAAGCTTGTCCTAAAGATGACTTCCCTTTGCCAAATATTGATATGATTGTTGACCTAACAGCTGGGCATGAGATGTTATCATTAATGGATGGATTTTCTGGCTATAACCAAATCAAGATTGCATCGAAAGATCAGGAAAAAATTGCTTTTACTTGTCCATGGGGTACATACTGCTGGAATGTAATGCCTTTTGGCCTCAAAA
Organism: Chamaecyparis obtusa; assembly: GCA_027943335.1. Classification (NCBI taxonomy): domain Eukaryota; kingdom Viridiplantae; phylum Streptophyta; class Pinopsida; order Cupressales; family Cupressaceae; genus Chamaecyparis; species Chamaecyparis obtusa. Next base: position 120,344 of record BSBK01007891.1, read on the forward strand.
ATGCTGGAGCAACTTTCCAAAGAGCCATGACCACGATCTTCCATGATATGATGCATACCATCATGGAAGATTATGTTGACGACATTTTAGCAAAATCTAAAGATAGAGCTGGTCATTTGAGAGTGTTAGATAGAATATTCACTTGGATGGAAAAATATCAGATTCGACTCAATCCAAAGAAATGTGCATTTGGGGTCACATCTGACAAATTTTTAGGGTACATTGTCTCAGCTAAAGGAATCAAAGTAGATCTAGAAAAAGTTAAAGCAATATTGCAGATGGCTGCCCCCACTAACATCAATCAGCTAAGATCTTTACATGGGTGTCTACAATCCATCCAAAGATTTGTTTCTCAACTAGCAAATCGTAGTCATCCCTTTCAACATTTGTTGCATAAAAATATCTTATTCCAATGGGATGGTACGTGTGAGGAAGCTTTCAACAAAATCAAGCAGTATCTAGTGAATCCTCCAACTCTGATGTCACCAATTCTAGGCAAGCCACTCTTGCTCTACATTTCAGCCACAACAGTCTCACTAGGTGCTCTTCTCGCTCAGAAAGATCATGAAGGAAAAGAAAAAGCCATCTACTACATCAGTCGCACTTTAGTGGGATATGAGTTAAACTATTCCCCTATTGAAAGAGCATGTCTGGCTATTGTCTTTGCTTCACAAAAGTGGCAACATTACATGTTGTCACATTCTACTCAGCTTATTGCAAAGATTGATCCATTAAAGTATTTATTAAGCAAGACTGCATTGATAGGTAGGTTGGCTAAGTGGGTCATGCTACTTAGCGAGTTTGATATTGAATATGTAGACAGGAAGGCTATTAAAGGTCAAGTGATCGCAGATCAACTAGCTGATGCTCCATTAATGGATGAACATCCTATACACATAGAGTTTCCCGATGCTCATATCTTAGCGTTGTCTACACAAACATGGAAATTATACTTTGATGGCTCATACACTCAATAGGGTTCAGGAGCTGGTATACTTTTTATCACGCCACAAGGATACACTATTCTGAAATCTTTCAAGTTGTTATTTCCTTGCACTAATAATGTGGCAGAATATGAGGCTTTGCTGATTGGGTTAAAAATGGCTTTACAATGGAATGTATATGAAATAAATGTCTATAGAGATTCTCAGTTGATTGTTAACCAGGTTAATGATGATTACCAGACCAAAGATGATAAGTAATTGCCATATAAACGTATGGTTGATGACTTTAAATAGTATTTCTCTATCATCACTTTTGAGCAGATTCCTCAGCATGAAAACAAGGCTATTGATGCCATGGCAATGATTGCTTCTTTATTTGATATAGAAGATACCAAGGCCCATTTTGAGTTCTTGGTGGAATCCCTGACTTGTCCTACATATGATGACCCTGATATGAGTATTATATGTCATCTGATTAGACATGACTCCCCAACCTATGGAAAGATCTATTCTTACCTCAAAGATAACACTTTACCTCCCGACCTATCTCGCAATAAAAAATGAACTTTTCTCCTCCAAACCTCTCACTATATTTTAATATTCGACACCCTTTATCGATGAGGTTTTGACGGTACTCTCCTGCGATGTCTCAAACATGATGAAGCTTAACTTTCCTTACGGGATGTACATGAAGGTATTTGTGGGACACATTCGAGTGGTCCCTCTTTGGCTAAGAAACTCATGTGTATGGGTTATTATTGGCCTACCATGGAAGCAGATTCCTTTCATTTTGCTAGGGCATGCAAGAAATGTCAGATACATGGAAACCTTATCCATGCTCTAGCACAAGAGTTACATCCTTTTACAACTACTTTGCCATTCAGTTGGTGGGGACTCAACCTCGTGGGTGCTATCAATCCTCCATCTTCTAATGGTCACAAATGGATCCTCACTGCCACAAAATACTTCACTAAATGGATTGAGGCTATTCCATTGATTACCACCACAGGGAAACAAATATCCATGTTTATCTTAAACTATATCATCTGTAGATATGGTATACCTATGTATCTCATTACTGATCATGGGAAAAAGTTCCAAAATTAGGACATGGATGAACTGTGCACCAAATTCCATATCACCCACAACTATTCCACCATCTACTATCCTCAAGGAAATGGCCAAGCTGAGACATCAAACAAAACAATTGTTAAAATCCTACAAAAGACTGTCAATGACGTTGGCCATGACTGACATCTCCAACTTAATCCTACCTTATGGACTTACCGCACCTCCATCCGTACTCCTACTGGAGCCACTCCATACTCCCTTGTCTATGGATCTGAAGCAGTCCTGTCCCTCGAGGTCGAGTTGCCTTCACTTCATGTTACTCTTAAAGATTTAATTCCTGATGAAGAGTATAGAGTTGCACACTTGACTAAATTGGAACTCCTAGATGAATGTTGTTAGTGTGCCTATGATCATTTGAAAGTTTATTAGTAGCATCTATCCTGTCAGTACAATAGAAAGGTAAAGATCAGAGACTTTTAGTTGGGTGACTTAATCCTTTGAGAAAATCCAAAGAATCAACAACACCGTGAAAAGAAGGGTAAGTTCAAACCTAATTGGTTAGGACCTTTTGTGATTATAGCAGTCTATGGTTCTGGAGCTTATCAGTTATCTACACCTGAAGGGGATCCCTTGGATGAGCCTCTTAATAGTATCCATCTCAAGAAGTTTTATCCTTGAAATCCCAATGTAAGGGGCATTTATATAGGATGTATATATATATTCTATAAATAAAAAAAAATCACAAAACCAAAAAGAAAAATTGCAATAAAAGCATGTGGTGAAAACCTGGAAATAGGGGCTATATGTGACAAGTTAGCTCCTCTATCTATTAGGATTCTTCTCATGTGTTCATTCATTGTATATATCCACAATAAAATGGTTAGTCAGTCCTCATCCCCACCATTTATATATCATAATAAAATGGTCAGTTCATGAACCATTCCTTGTATTTATCCATAATAAAATCCCATCATAGCTTGATCTTTTGTCATTGGTCTTCATCCTAGTCTTGTTGCATCTTTCTTCACCCATAATAAGTCAGTCCATCACCTAGCTGGGGGCATGTCCTCGACCTCGTTTGGGAAGTGGATCTATGATAGCCGTGACTCTTAGAGGACATAAGGGAGTTATTTTCACCAGGCAAGCAGACACAATCAAATGTCCTTTTACAATGGTATCTTCGTGCTAAATCCAAATCTATGATCTATTCTTCAAAACGTGACCACTTATCTATATATCTTGACTATACATCATCACTTGAATTAATCAACATGTCCTAAATCAATCTTTTTGGCAAAAGAAATGTATATTCATGATAGGCATGTTAGAATGGTTTGTTGTAGATTATGCATTCATATCTGGATTTCATTGTTATCATGTTTCCTATGCTATTCTGGGATATCTTTTGACATGAGTTTGAAACTCCCCTATGTCATTGATTAGAATAGCCGGGATGGGGCATGGTATTTTTTTAATCTTTGATTGTTGTTTGTGGGATGTTTTCCGATGAAATCGAAGGACCAAATAATTTGGGGTGTCTGTGTATAAGTGCCTTCATCCATTTCATAGTATGAACAACATAAAAATCATGTTCCTCTGCAAATACTATTTATGGTGATACGCCATCGCATACCTTGACTCCAAATATTTGTTCCTTGATTGAGGGGGAAATATTCCTTGTCTGTTACGCAAATGAAACTCAAGTCATCTCGGTTCAATTATACCTAGATGCCTGTCAAGTTTGCAATATTGAACTCCATGCGAGAAGTGCTCAGGTCATCCTGGTTTAATTATACCATGATGCTTGCATTTTCTTGCAACATAACGAGCTCAATGATGAAAATAAAATTCCAGTTATTATGATGTTCTAAGATGTTACATGAAGTTGTGGAGATACTCATTTCATATTTCATTTTGCATTGCATTATACCATCTCCTAGATTTACATATCAGTGCTCCTTTTATAGAGTTTTATAGGTTACCTTTCTTATTAGGTTATCTATTCTCTTAGTCTATTCTTCTTGTGTCAGATACATTATTATTTAAGTTGAGGACATTTGGACAACCAAACATATTATGACTTTTTGCATTTAACACTTAAATCATTTAGAGACATATGTTATCTTCATTAGGGGTGTTCATTTATATATAATTTGGTCATAACTATCATTTCATCTCATTTTCTTTTATCATGTTATCTGTTATTACATTTAAATCATCTTAGGTACATTATCATTTATTACATTATATATCATTTGCATTATATCATTCATTTATTATTCATTATCCACATTGTTCATCACAAATATTGCATTGATAATCACATAGTATAAGTAAACTCATTTAAGACATGCATTTATATCACCATCATATGATTATTAACCATTAAGCATTAACAATATAAATCATTTTGCATTCTAAGATATACATTTTATGCATATGAAAGTACATCATCACATCCTACATATGTCAGTATGCACATGTATATAAATCATCAAAGTAAATCATGATAGAACTGCATCACATACAATCCATAAAACAACAAAAATATCTGAATGTCCAATGATATAAATCAATAACAATGTGTCCATAGTTAGTGTTTGTCAAGTCAAAATATAATGATACAATGAATCATAATGATACAATAGTGTATACAATGATCTCTCACAATCTATGAACCACTACCTCCAGACTCTATCTGTCGCTGTCTACGGGATGCAATGTGGCCCTGTGCTGCTACACTCCCTGATGCTAAGGATCCACCCTGACCTCCTGAACCTGTTAGTGCTCTGGGAGGACATGATGATACTCCTCCACTACCAGCTGGTGCCTGTCGCTCATATGCTACTAATCTGATGCCAACTGAGCTCTCTCTATAGCTCTTGATCCACTGATCTCTCGGGACTTCTTGTCTGTATGCCTCTCGCTAGTAGGATATCTCCTTCCCGACATGTATCATGGCTCTCATGATATCCCCATGGGGACCTAGATCCTCTATCCTCTATAACTCATCTAGTAGCATCTCTGACTCCCTGAGTCTCTCAACAGCTGAATCTCTCTCTGCCCGCAACACATCCATCTGTCTACCCATCCTCTCAATCTGTCTCTCCAGACTGGAACCTAGTCGACCTCTACCTAGATAACTGCTAGTCAGACTAGTAGTGCATCAATATCAGGCTCCTCCTCCATAGCATCTCTATGTAAATAGGGATCCTATCCCCCGATGTCCATGTCTGCTTGCTCATCCTGTGCCTATATATCTGGCATCTCCACATCTAGCTCATCCTATTTGCCAACCTGTACCACATCAACCTGGGCCAATAGAATGTCTACCTCATCCTATGCCAACCCTTGTGCCTATGCCTATACTGCAGCAACTGGTATCTGTACTACAACAATTGGTCTTTGTACTTGAGTGACTGGTACCTGTAATGGTGCTCCTGCAGCTAGCTATGCTGGCTGTGCTAGAGGCTGTCTCCATCCCTGTCCCCTCTACCTCACTCCACCTCCCCTCATCCATGGGCCAACTCTCCCTCCATCTCCACCACCTCCATCTCCACCTCCATCTCCACCACCTCCATCTCCTCCTCCATCTCCTCCTCTCCCTCGTCCCCTCCTATCTTGACCTCACCACCTCCCTCGATGTCTGTCTGCTGGATCTCTCTCTGGAGGTCTCGCTGCTAGATCTGTAATCCATCGCATAGGATGATCTCTCAAAAACTGCTCTAAATCTGTAGTCATCCCAAGGTCAACCACTATCTATCTCATGGACCATGCCTAGAATGGTGCATCAAAACTCCTACCACACAACATCAAATGATGCAATGGGCCCCCAATCTTGTCTCTCCTGATGTGTCCGTGCAAATTCAGTCACTCCCTGAGGCATACCCTGTATCCTACCAAACTATCACAGAACCTAGCTAACCAGCTGTCTCTCAATAATAAAGGGCATCTGCCCTATCAGCCATCATGCCTCAAAATAAAAACCAAGCTGCCGCTCATCATCCCATGGCTCACACCCTAAGTAGGGTCTCCATGTCACTGTGTCTAGTGTGTCAAAAGTGTAGCACCAAAACTCTAAATGTCCCAATTTTTCCTGAGACAAAACTAACAAGTAAAAATGAATATAGGGATGTCCTGCACCCTAGAATCTAATAGCCAATGGTCTCATCACTGCAATATGCTCCCATGCCCAAACATGGAGTAGTGTCACCCCTGTTGATAGAGATGCACTCCCGTGGTACACCACTTGATGTAAATCATGGTATAGGTGTGCTAATAAACACACCCCCCAAGAAAATCAGGTCCCCTCCATCACCCACTATAATGTACGGCCCCACCCAACTGCAAATCCGTGTGACCTCTGATCAGGGCATATGAATCCTCCAATCATGCCTGCTAGAACCACTAGAAGAGGGTCATACAAGTCGACCATATCCTCCCAGCTAATCTCCCTATCCTCTATGTCATCATCACCAAAGATGGCTCTACACTCTGTGACTCTGCCATGTCAATTATACTGCACTAACTCTCCTGTGATGGGAACTCGGAGGATGTGATATACATCCTCTAGTGTCACTGTCATCTCCCCTGTCGGAAGATGGAAAGTACTCATCTTCGAGTGCCATCTCTCAGCTAATGCGGTCATCATGCTTAGATTCACCTGAATCTCAAGCGTGTAAATCACATAGTAAAGTCCTGACGCTCCTATCACTAGTCTCTCTATCTCTGATAATGCTGGTCTCAGGTTCTGTGTGATGGGATATCTCTCTTATGACATCAGAACATCTGTGATATCCTCCTATTTAGGTCAACAACAATAAACCTATCAGATTTTGATAAACTGGTCTATCAATCTATCTATCCTATCATATCAATTTCAAACATGTTTATCACGTGTTTTAACAGATGATTCTATCAATTGTCTATTTCAGACTAGCTAACTAGCGAACATGCTACAATGTTGCCAATCTTGATCAAATCGATCACAATCAACCACCGACAAATCAAATCAGCTTATCGACATCAAGTTTGACCTAATTGACTATCTATTATGACCAACTTCTACCACCTAAACATATGCACAACATTGAAATATGCATGCGCAACTTTCTTTCACCTTTGTGCAAGTTTTTACCGATGCGTAGTCTTCTTCCACATTTGCGCAACATTTATCAGCATTTGCATAGTTTTACACATATGCGCTATTTTATTGACCATTTGCGTAGCTTTTCATAACACATGTGCAACAAGTACCTATGCGCACTTTTAATTCATGCTTGCGTAGCACTACTAATTTCCTACTATGAATGCACAAATATTCGTCATGAATGCGCAGTAAAATTGAGTTTCTGTGCATATGCCACAAGTTGCTGCGCATTGATGCGGCGCAACTGCGCATTCATTTTCTGCTACGAAAACTAAAATTTTCTAAGCTAATTCTATCATTTGATCTGCCCTAAACATGCTCAAATTCTACATTCACATACATCAAATCATGGAATTACAAAGCAGGATCGAGTCACCTACCGGTTCACCCGAATCGGGTGGTCGCTAGAAGCATCTGACTCTCTCGAAGTGGTGATCTGACAAGGGGAATGACATCTTGGCGGCTCTACTCTTCTCTCTCTCGTGCTTTAATCTCCATGTGACAAGTGTGCACAATGAGCCTATTGTGGACCCCTTCGCCGTATGTATAGCTTGTGGACCCGATGTGCTTGGTGTGTGGACCCTACCTGACGTTTTTCTTCCATTCTACCCCATTTTCCTCCATGTTTTCTACCGTTCGTTCATGAGATTGATTGAACAACCCCATAAAAAAAAACACACACACACACAAATTATTTTTACAAAATTCACATAACCTTTTTTGTCAATCAATCTCTTGAGGGGGCATGCATAGGTCGTCTGAGACATTGTCTGGGGCAGGGGCAAAAATGCTTATTTTTCTTTGAAACAATGTGACCAGCACATTATTTCAAAGAGGGGCAAAATGTATACACCTAAAAATGGCTTCATTAATTAATTAAATATTTATTATTTAATTACTATTGACTTGATAAATTAATTAAATATTAATTATTTAATTAATATTTATTTCTTCTATTTATTAAGTAAATTATTCAATTTATTTAATAAATTCACTATAGTCTAATTCTATATCCTAAAGTCTTCTAAAAAGTCTATTAAAGTGATTTAATTAAATACACAATCACCTAAATATGACTAAATCCCCTAGTCCACTTCATCCACCTAGTCACCTGACACATCACCTTGGCTAAGATAAATAATTATTATTAATTATTTATTCATATTTATCCTCACCCACACATGTCCTATTCTTAAGGGCTATGTGGCCTCATAGGACTTGGTCTCATGACTACATGTCCTCTCAACAACCAAGTCAAGAGACATTCCCTATTCCTAAGGGGCTTCTCAAGCCACCTCTAAGGGTCAAGAGTGAGTCATAGGACACTTGTGCAAAGAGTCCTCATGAGGAAAAGGTCTTTCCCTCTTTCTCTCTTTGGTCTTTGTGAGACACTTGACATGTGTCTTTCCCTTCCACCTTCTTCTCCTCCATGTCAATATGAGAGGAACATCATCCCTATTCTTCCTCTCACATTCCAACTACATCCCCCTTTCTCTCAACTCCTTCAACCAAGTCAATTCTAGCCCTAGGATCTTCCACCTTTCATTCTCAACCATAGGATTCTACCACCTAGGCCTAGATCCTCCAAAACTCTATAAAAGGAGCCTCATTTTCCATTTGAAAGCTAATAGATATTTTTGAGAACAAGCATTCAAGCATTCAAGCAATCAAGCAACCAAGCATCCATATTATCATCCCATCATTTGCATTTCATCCACCATATGTGCATAATCAAGTTTTAGTTGTGCACTCATTTCATTCAATCTCCACCCTTTGGAATCATCTTGGGAAAGAGCTTCATTTGGAAATCTGAGAGCTCAACATCTTCAAGAAATCAAGGCTAGGAGGACAATGGAGACAAGCTGCATTTGTAAGTGAAGGAAAATTGTTAAATTTGGTTTCATTTGTTATTGCATTCTTCATTGTAGTTTGCTTATTAGATAGATTTATTAACCTTTTAATTAGTTAATTCATCATTTAGAATAGTATCCAACTAATTTGCATACAAAAGTTTTCATAAAGACTACAACATATTATTAAAAAAAAATAAGCATAAGCTTTGCTTTCGTATAAAAATAGTCTGCAGTATATTTTATTAAAAATCTTAAATACCAGAAGAGAATACATTGTATAAAAGAAATGTATATTTACTGGCATAAATGTCAGTGATAAATATATAGTAACAAGGAATCTAAATCCGTAGGTAGATAAAAGAAAACTAACAGTAAAACTTAATGACTGGTTATATTTCTTTATTCAGAACAGACAATAACTCTATTAGCATAGAGAATGTAAGTCTGAATACATAAAACCAAAGATATAATACTGCAAGCCTAGATTTAATATAAATCAAAAATTAAATTAAACTAATTAAACCATATACCTTGATGCCTTGTTGATGTATTCACAAGGAAATTTGAATATCTTTCCTCCATTGATTATTATCTCAACATATATACACAAGTATATAGGAGTGTATATATGCACTTGAGTGTGTATATACACCCTTGTATACTTGTGTATATACTTCTTTGCAGATTTTTCCTCTACCTTGCTCATGGCTCAACATGCAAACCCAAAATAGAGAAATTAGGGTTTTGGCCATGTTTGATTTTTGGGCCAAACCTAATTTTGAAATTAGGGTTAGGGTTGGCCTTGGAGCCAAAGTCAATTTTAAATTTTAATTTTGAAAATTTTATTTAATTATGGTTATCAGTATTTAATGCAGTTGACTATTTCCCTTCTCTTTTGAAATTTTGGTTTTAAAAATATTATTTAATTTAGCTTTTTGAATTCCAAGATTCTTTTATTGGAATTTTAAAATATTGGGTCATTTAAGGTTTATTTGATTTATTTTGAACTTTAGATGTTGGAATATTTATTTAATGGGCTTTGTTAATATTTTATTATTATTTTTGGAGATTTGAGATCTCATATTTTTAATTATTATATTTTAATATTATTTGAACTTTATTAAAGTTTTATTTATGTCTGAAGAAATTAATTGATTTTTAATATTTTAATGACCTTTTATTTTTTCCCTTAATTAATTGGATTATTACGGGAATAAATAATTTTATAAATCCTAGGAGGGACCTCGGTAAAATATTTCACCCTAATAATAATAATATTTTGATTTAGTAATTATAATTTTGTTTTTAAATGTTTAAGTCCCTTAGTTGGAATATTATTAATGTGTATAGAACCTTTAAAAAAATTAAAAATTAAAAAATTAAATACTAATCAAGATATATATTAATTTTATTTTAATTAATCAAATATTATTAATTTTAATTAGGAATAGTTTGAAAACCCTAGAATTGTGTTAGGGTTATTATCATGATTACATTATCCCTTTTAACCTATTAAATTGAAATCTACATTTGACCCTAAATGATTACCTGGCATCCGTTAAGGGCCATTAGGGTTACGATTGAATTTGTTAGATTGTGCATCTTCAATTGAACCCCTAGGTTTTGATGACCTAATTGTTGACCTTATTATATTTTCTTAATTTGGATTTTGACTTGGATTAATTCCGTTTTTATATTTTCATGCTTAACCTAGTTAGGGTTTCCTTTGGCTAATGTAGTCTGACGAACAAGGGATGTTGGCAAGCCAACGCATGCCATGATCTCCCTTGTGAGCTGATATGTGTTGGTTGTTGCATCTCATTTTTTAGTTGAGTGTTCCTTAGTGTGTAACCTAGTTGATGTTTTGTGCTTTTAAAAAAAATTGTTGTGTGTGTTTTGCCCTTATTTTTGGGCATGACATAGGATGAACATATAGGATGGTTGTGCATTTGGTAAAAAAATTGGCACAAAAATTATTTCTATGCAAATATAGAATATAGATGTGCACATGTCAAGAAAATATGTGCAAATATCTATTCAACACATATATTTAGGGTTTCTAGGCAAACAATTGGTTGTGTTGTGCATGCATGATAGGGATGTGGATTGATAAGATAAACTGCTTGATTTTCCAAAAATGAAAGGTTGATTGTTTGATTTTCTCTATCATCTTGTTGATAGGTGTGTGTAGGTTATTCAATGTCATGTCGTGCTTGCTAGTTAACGTACCTAATAAGATAATTGATTGAATTATCTGATAGATATGTGATAAACATGTGGTAGATGTAGACATAAGATAAAAAAATAGATGATAGAGTGCTTGATATTGCAGTATACCTGATTGATTGATATTGTGTTGATTGATAGGAGAAGATTAATGATGTTATGATGTTGAGGGAGAGATATCCTATCACCCAGAACTTGAGACTGACTTTGTTAGAGATGGACAAAGTCTTGATTGGAACGACTGGATTATATCATATCATCTACACGCCTGAGATTAGGATGAACCTTGGGATGCTGACAGTGCTTAAGGAGAGTTGACACTCTGAGAAGAGTACCTTCCACCTACCTATAGGAGAGATGACTGTGACCTTAGAGGATGTATATCGCATCCTCCAACTTCCCATCACTAGAGAGTTAGTATAGTATGATAGACATGGGGGATTAGCATAGTGTAGAGAAATGTTCAAAGATGATGAGATTCATGAGTCAGAGATCAGCTGGGAGAATATGGTGGATCTATAGGAGCCACTTCTTGTAGTGTTGGTGTTAGTTCTTGAAATGATTGCAGATGTTAATTATAAATTTTGATGCATAACTCTATAGACCCAAAAGATGCATATGACAGTATCAAACACTAAGGTACTAAGGATTCTTATCCTTCTTCACTTTGAGCTTCAAGCTCAAGTGGGTGTACCTTACAGATTCAGTTCTTTAAAGAATCACAACAGTTATTTGTATCCTTAACACAAACATAATCATCTAAGTTCTTCAAACATATATAAAAGATAAATTGTCATTTAAGTTTTTGATGTTGATAGCTGCAAATTAAGTATATTCTAGTGCCTAATCCTAGGGCAAAGATTTAGAAGAGCATAGATCCATAGAATTTTCTCAAATCAAATATACCCAGAACCCAAATGAAGTGCCTTACAAGTCATTCCTCTCATTTTCACATTTAGACATCAAATTCTTGCATGAATCTTAAACTCTCTAAAATTACCCTTAAGAATTACCCTTCCCTTGAAAGAAACTTAAGACTAACCTCACAATCTACCTTGTAAATGATGCATTAAAAGTTTCTTACAAATTTAACACATAAAAAATCAAGATTGATACAAGAAGACAACATAAATGTGCAAAGGAGTTTTAATATATTTTCATTAAAATTTCTCTGTATCAGTACATTCAAAATTAAAAAAACTTCTTAGAACAAGACTCAAAATCCAAAACTCTCTTTACAATTGTAATCTCACCATCCTTTTACAATACAAAACTTTGCTATTTATATCAATCACTAGCCATCTTGGAATCCTTTGGGAAAGGATGCAACAAGCTTTAGATGGCTAGGATAGTGACAGACACTAGAAGACAAAAATAGATTACATCATTAATAGAAATGGAGATAAAAGCTTGAATATCTTCTTGTACTTATTCTAAATCTTCATAGGTGGCACCCTCGTTTATAGGTGTTCAAGGTAACTTCTAAAAGTTGTTACATGAATAATGATCGCCTAACCGGCTAACTTACATTATCCCCTTTTTTATAATTACCCTCCATATGCTCAAGGATCAAGTGTCGTGTGTAACTTAGTCTTCCTCCATTGCCTCCAAATCAATTATAGTTGGCTTCTTCTTTTTGGGCTTCGTACTCTTGTCCCATAATGAAACTTCATCTTCAGTTGGCCCATCTGGAATTGGTTATGGCTTTGGTGTCAATAACAAACTTTGTGCAATCTGTCTCAACTTTTAACATGTCATCCAAGACATGATTAAACTTGTCCATGTCAAAAGTACCATTTTCACTCAAAAAGGACTCTTGCCCTATCAGCAATGCATTCATATCACTCTTCCACTCTTCAACATTCTTGATCTCATTATCTTCCTTGTGAATCAGAGGCATGTATTTTCTAAAATCAGCACCAAACATATCCATTTTTTATTTGACCTAATTTGCCTTTCCTTTGAAAAAGGACAAATTTTTACCAATTAATTCTATCATTTCTCCAACTTGGCCAACTAACTCCAAGATATCAGGCCTGTGAGGTGCAAAAATTCCAACTTTTCAAATAATGAGCCCTTGTTAGACCATATGTTGAATAATGGCTCCAAGGTAGCCATTGCAGCCTTAACATCTCCATTGATCTTATGCAACACATTGTATGAGTCATGGATTGAATCCATTTTTCCCTTTATCACTTCATACCTATGTTTCATAATACTTGACAGGATACCAAGTGCCACCTTATGTTTATCCTTATCAGATCTTTCAATTGATACATCAGGATCTTCTGTCATTGGAAGCACAACAGCTTCAGTTTCAAGGACTGGAGGGGAAATGGCCTTTGACACCTCTTCAAGTTTGACTTTTAAGTCCTCAATTTCTTCCTCCAGGACCTTGATCTTCATCAAGCTCCTCTCTTTTTCCTTTACTAGTACAATAGTCTCATCAAACAATTTCCCATATCTATTAGACAGTTGTGCAATTTTAGCCTCATTAAGATGGGCGAAGTGTGTAACAACCTTGGAGACTTCAAGGTCAATTGTATTCTACATAGTCCATATGATCTTGTCTCCCTCCATCTTCTCTGGAACACTAACCAAAGAAGGCTTTTGATTCCTTAGAGTCAGAGACCACATAGCTAATGTTTGAGATCTTGGATCATATCCACATCCCCTGATCATCTCTCCAATCTATGTCTCATAAGACAATTGGGCTTCTAGTTGCCTTCTAATTTGATCAATGATAAAGGTTGAAGCCAGATCCCATCCTGGGACAAGCAACATCCCACTTTATTTCACCAATTACCTAGCCTCTTCAATAGTAATGTTTTTAGAGTTGGGATCATATGTGGCTAGGGCTTGTAGAGCCTCATTATTTGGATTAGTCCCATCTATCACTCGAAGTTGACTACCTATTTCTTACTTCTTTTTCCAAATAAGGAATTTCTTGAGTTCATCCCTTTTGATGAATTCATCATCGTTGAGAAATTATTACTGATATAGTTCCCTTTAATCCTTACACATTTGGAGGGGAAACTTCACTTCCTCTTGAGTCTCAATCTTCTTCCCCTCCCTTATGCTCTTCCTCAATTACCTCAACATTCATTATGCGTGTAGCCAAATTCAAAACTGGGCTAGCTGTAGGGTATGAAGTTGACAGGCTCATTCAATTTTTGGAAAGAAAGTGAAAAGGCCATGATTATCTTATTGTATTCCTTAAATTCCTTGAGGTCTGTAAAAAAACCCCAGTTGGAATTTGATTGGCCATCTCATTCACTTTTTTCCATCTCAACAAAGTATTTTGCATGTCAGGCTCACCTTTTTCCTTCATCGCCATGATAATTTAACCATATATAATCTGGAGATTGCACAAAAACCATTATCTCATGATCTTTGATACTAGGCTTAACTTTGGTTACATCTCAAGAATGAGTGACTAAGACATATCTTGCAATCTCTTAATGTTTTCTTCAACCCTGGTTCTATTCTAAGATTGAGAGATAACTGCCTGTCTCTGTATCATCTTAAAATGGAAGCACTTCCATGGTAAGAGTGTTTAGCCCTTTGAGTAAGTGGTTTGGGGTCATGTTGAACACCTTTAATGGATATTCGACTTGGATCTGGCTTTTCCCCATGTTCTACCCCATTTTCCACTTCTTCCTAGCATTTTCCTAGCAATCTAGACTATGAATATGAGGTTTTGGACCTTAAGGTCAAAGTTGACCTTATGGGGTCAAATTCAACCTCAAACCTGACTAGGTCAGGGTCAACCTCAACCCTAACCTATTCAAGGTTGACCCTGACCTTGACCCTAAGGTCTAGGATCTTTAGGGTTAGCCTCCGGTTGTGGGATTTCATCAAAAACTTGTCTTTTCCCTCTTCGGGGCCACTATTTCTCGAATTAAGCATCAAATTCTCAAATTAATATTTGAGGTGGACCTTTCTTGATATTTGTATAAGAATCCTAATTTATTATTAGAGATTAGCCTTTCTCAATTTTTGTGCCTAATACTCAAATTAACTTTGGGGTTGGCCTTACCTCAAATTTTGTAACAAGACTCTTAAATAATTATTTTATTTATATATTAAGGGTGGTCCCCTACTAGAGTTTTGTGTCAAGACTTTAATTTAATTTCCTCTCCATGTGCACCTCTCTAGAGTTTTGTGCCATGGGCCCTTAATTATTATTTTCTACAAGGCCCCTCTTGTGCCCTAGATCACTATAAAAGGGAGCCTTCCTCTCTCATTTTCACATCTCATTCTCATCTCACAATCTCTCAAGCTCTCAAGTGGAATCAAGCAACAAGATCAAGCATTCAAGCATCCAATTCATCAAGGAGATCCATTAGAAGCCATTGACAGATTCAAGCTCTATGGAGCCCTCTTGTTGAAGATCCATCCATTCAAGCCTCTTCCTATTCCAAGATCCATTCAAGATTGGTGTTGAAGATCTAAAGACAATTGATTGGAGACATCTTACATTTGATTCTACATTCATCAATTCTTGTGGATTCAAGGATTCGAATCCTCCACAAGGGTTTCAACTCAAGCAAGGTGAATTGTTTCATTTACTTTGTTTACTCCAACAATTTCAATTCAATTTCAAGGTTAATTCCTAAATTGGGGTTTGACTGAGGCAAACCCCCTAAACAAACAACCAAAAACTCTCTTTTTCTTGTAGGTACAGGTGCAGAACTTCAGATCTGAGAGTAGATTTGGATACCCTTTTTGCTGAACTTTCAAGATCCGTGAACAAAGTCAAAGTCAACCTTCATTTTCCTAAGGTCATCCTTGACCTTTTATGAGGATTAAGGTCGACCTGATCTCATCTCGGGAAATGATTTTTGGGTTTTGTAGATCTCGCAGTTTCAGTTTATTAGTGCAAGAATCAATAGTTTTTGAGATCGTTTGATAGGGTTTTCAGCCGATTCTTTTTCAGAGGTAAGTACCTTTATTTCTTAATTTCAATATTAGTCATCTATATTTACTTTCTATATCAATACAATCTCATGTAAGTGTAAAATATTGGCTTTGGGGTCTCTTTTATATGCAAGCCATTGCCCTAGGCCCCATCCATATTTTATCCTTTACAGTCTCTAAGTGGCTAAATATTTTACTTAACCTCGAAAGGTTCTCGAGATTAAGCACTAGCCCTTGATCTTTTTCATCATCTACAGTTGTCGCCCAATCTCCAGATATTTCAATACTTAACTATGACTTCATGAGATTGGGAGATAATTGCCTGCCTTATTCTTTTAACTTTTGTCATTGAATCTCCATAACTTATAACATAGTCGCTTCATTATGAGACTTGGAGATTACCTCTTTGCTAGGTTGCCAGATGTTAACAACTTAACATCGATCATTATGAAATCAGTAGGTAACCGCAACATGTCAAGTTATACACCTTATCACTCAATCTCCAAATCCATTTAGACTTCACCGTCACGTTATGAGATTTAGAGATAACCATTTCCTGTTAACTCCATTACCTTTATCCCTTGATCTATGCATGTTACATGACTTAACCATTACCTTATGAGATCTGGAGAAGACCACTACACCAGATCGTTGAACTAGAAGAACTAACTACCAAATATTTGGAGACTTGGAGATAACCATGCCGCTAAATCATTGAATGTTAAGACATGACCACCAAATGTTATGAGACTTGGAGAAAGCCTTGTCACTAGATAAAAGGAACTAACTTCTGGCCATTACAAGATTAAGAGATAACCCTATGACTGTTAAGCTTTTATCTTGTCACTAAATCTCTAGATCTTTGAGATTTAACACTCAACATTCCGAGACTTGGAGAAACAAAGGGAAATAATAACCTCGTGCATAATGAGATCTTAAGTGCCATGAAAAGGTAATGCTAAAACATAAGACTTAGGGCATGAGCAAGTATATTTTAAGGGTAAAACCCTACCAAAGGGAAACAAGTCCTAGGGTAAAGGATTTCAGGCATTTTTTACACATGATTTCTTTGAGACTTGAACATTTTTAGAGAATTATCATAGGAACAAAGAACTATTGGAAACACAGGCACAACTTACTTGTCACCAAGAACAAATAGTGACACAACTCAGAAAACCTAAACAATATCCCAACAGTTGGCTGGAGTGATAGGTGGATATGTATGTCCAAATGACAAATCTCATGGATTTGTAGTTGGTTTATGTTGGACACTACAAAAGATGATGGAGGAGGGGACCCGATTTTATTGGGGAGTATGTTTGTTGGTACACTTATACCATGATTTACACCAAGTGGTCTATTAGAGAGGAGAATAACTTTTAGTAGGTATCGCATTACTACATGTTTGGGTGTGGGAGCACATAGTGATCACACATCTAATAGCTGTGAGATTTAGAGGTGAGAGACAACTGTAAATTTTCATGTATGCATCTATTCAGTCCCAACACAAGTTGGGACAACTAGAGTACTAGTGGCATGCATTAGATATGATTGACACGGTTATATTAAGGCCCTACCTAGAGTGTGATTCCAGGGAGGATAAGAGATAGCTAGGATATTGTTTTGAGACTAGATGGATGATAAGGGAGGAATCTCTTCATTATTCAGAGATAGATGGTTGGCAGGGTACTAAGACAGTTTGGATGCATCTAGGGGATGCTACAGGGTATGATAGAGTTCTCTAGGACTTATCAAGGGAGATGATATTGGGGACTAATGGTATCATTTGAGACTGCATGATGGGAGTTATGAGAGATACGATTTTACACATGGACCATGAGGTGAGGAGTGGTAGATCTTGGGATGATAAGAGACTATGAGAGATACCTTAGAGACCATCCCATACCAAGATTGACAACATGTGATGAGAGACCACCTTGTCGAGATGCAAGAGATGAGAGGAGAGAGTGGAGACAAAGATGAGGCAGAGGTGAGAGAGGAGATGGATGTAGAGGTAGAGGTGGGAGAGGAGATGGATATGATGGGGATGATGGTGATTGTCTAGGTGGATGGAAAGGATAGAGAGGGCCCCAAATGAGAGGTGGAGGATTGAGATAGTAGGGACAGAGACTAGTGCCTACCAGATAGATACAAAAAGTAGTTATGGGAGAGGGGGAGGCACCTAGACCTCCACTAGAATAGGTACAAGATGAGGCAGATATAGCCACCCAGAGGGATTCCCTAATATAGGATATCCCTATGGATGAGGCCACATAGGATGAGCCTATGCTTGACATAACTATACAGGATGAGCCCTTAGGCATGGAGATGAGGGGTGAGGACCCATACATATAGAGAGAGATGCAAGGTGATGATGATATATACATAGATGCTTTTATAGTTAGACTATCCATTACTTAGGTGTAGATAGATAGAGCCCCCGAGCTTGAGTGAAGGATAGAGTGACTAGAGGGGGAGTTGGCATTGGTTAGGAGGGAGTGAGACATAACTATTTAGAGACTAGGAGAGGAAGATACATAACTAGATGAGTTAGATACCACATAGTCCTTAGGATCACATGCATATAGCCTACAGATGATGCTAAGAGTTAGTAGGGAGATCACCTACTGGAAGGATGCATACAGACAAGAAGTGTCGAGATATCATTGGATAGGAAATTTTTGAGAGAGCTCATATGTGGTGAGGACTGCAATACATCACCATGCACTAAGGGATAGTGTGATCACAACATCGTGTCCTCTTAGACCACATACAGAGACAAGTGATATAGAGGAGGATGAACCTTCCATTTCAGTATGAAGATAGAGACATATTGACTCAAGTGGTAGTGGATCTTAGACATCTTGTATACACTTCTAAGTTTTACTTTGTATCATTATGTATTTTGACTTGATGGACACTTTTTTATATTTGTTATATCATCAGACATTAGACATCTGACTTTTATTATTTTCATGATGCATGGACTCTATATGATGGACATTTTATGATGGATAACATATATTCATTTTTATCTCTACATGATATGGATACTGACACTTGCAGGATGTGATGACTTGAGTTATGATTATGCAAATACATATACATAGGATTTTATGATTCTGCATGTTGTAGTGATTCAATATGATGTGAGGAGGTGATTTTAGCTCATACATATGTTTAGATGCTGTGTTGATATTTCTATGATGTCATAGTACTTCACATTATTTAGTTAATGAAATGCATTTTAATGTGATGCATATGAACAAATGATGACTCAGTTACCTATGTCTTATATGATGATTATGCACATAATGAATAATCTATATGATGTTGTGAAATAATAAAATGAAAATGTATATCATGTAATGTAGATAGATTTCTATTAATAGAAAATGCTAATTGACCAATGCAATAATAATATATAAAAAGATGTAATCATAAATGAGATAATGAACCTAAATTAAACTTAATGCATGTAAACATACTTGAAATGATAAATAATGATAATGATGGAAACTAAATGATAATACGATTATACTATTGAATGGTTAATGGAATCTATATGAAATGTATAATATTTTTTAAAAAAATTTATGATGTCTAATGTCCTCAAATAAAATAGAAAAATATTTGACACTAGAAGAATGGATAAAAGAAAAAGGATAACCTAGGAATTTGAGAAACCCCACAAAAACATATAAAAGGGGCACCTTAGGAAAACAATCTAGGAAATGTGATATTATAAAAACATGCAATGTGTAACTATAAATGAAAAGTATAATGAACTAAATGCATATCTCCACAACATCTAAAAATATCTTAAATCATGTGTACATGGATTTTTTATCATCATTGAGCTCTTTATTGTTGCAAGAAAATACAAGCATCGTGGTATAATTAAACCATAATGACCTGAGCATTTCTTACATGGATTTGAATA
Organism: Chamaecyparis obtusa; assembly: GCA_027943335.1. Lineage (NCBI taxonomy): Eukaryota > Viridiplantae > Streptophyta > Pinopsida > Cupressales > Cupressaceae > Chamaecyparis > Chamaecyparis obtusa. Next base: position 140,450 of record BSBK01007891.1, read on the forward strand.
TAGAAAACTTGAAAAGAATCGAGGTATAATTGAATTGAGATGCCCTAAGTTTTTCTTGCATGATCAACAGATAAGGAATATTCTCCCCTCTATCCAGAAATAAATATTTGGAGTCAAGGTATGTGTGGCACATCATAATCAAATCATTTTCACAACAATGTTAATTGCATGATTGGATGCTTGTTAGATATATGAAGGTACTTATGCACAAACACCCCATTTACTTGTTCTTTTGACTTAATCTAAAATCACCCCAAAAATAATAATCAAAGTAAAATAGCATGCCCCATCCCAGCTATTCTATTTAATGACATATAGGAGTGTTTAACTCATGCCAAGAACATCTCATAATAGCATAGGAAACATGATAACAATGAAATCAAGAGATGAATACATAACCTATAATAACCACACAAACTAGTTGCCATGAATATACATTTCTTGTCAAAATATCCTTTTTGATTTGATATGATTAGATAGAATACATACAATTGTTCTTGTTTGATGTGTCACAAGCTATGAGTCATGATCATGATGTCCCTGTGAAGTATAGTTTGATTGTGTTTGTTATCTGAAGATTAAAAAATACACTCCATTATTATCCTCTTTAGTCATGACTATCAAAGATCCACTTCCAAAACTAGGTCAAGGACATGCCCCCAGTTAGGTAATGGGCTGACTTATTATGGATGGTGAAAGACACACAAAAAGACAAACATCAAGTACAAGACCAAGCTATTATGGATATATACAAGGGTAGAACACCAAAAGAATCCTAATAGATAGGAGAAATAACTTGTCACAAATAGCACCTATTTCTAGGTTTTCACCACATGCTTTTATTGTATTTTTCTCAAATTTTTTATTTTTCTTTGTATTTTTTGACCCTTGCATTGGGATTTTAAGCATAAAAATTCTTAAGATGCATAGTGTTGATGGGTTCATCCAATATTTCACCTTCTGATGTAGATAACTGATAAGCCCTAGATCCATATGTAGTAGTAATCACAAAAGGCCCCAACCAATTAGGTTCAAACTTACCTTTATTCTCATGATTCTGTTGATTTTTAGGATTTTCTCTGAGAACTAAGTCACCTACTTGAAACTCTCTGGTCTTCACTTTACTATTGTACTCACTAGACATTCTTTACTAATAAAAATTCAAATGATCAAAGTCTCATTGTCTTTGCTCATCTGACAATTCTAGCTCTTGCAACCTTGATACCCTATATTCTTCATCTGGAATGAGATCTCTTAATGATACTTGGAGAGATGAAAACTCAACCTCGAGGGGCAGGAAGGCTTCAGAACCATAAATAAGGGAATATGATGTGTCTCCAATGGGAGTACACATGGATGTTCAATATGCCCAAGGGGCATGATTTAATTAAATATGCCAGTCATGAACAATGTCATTGACAGTCTTCTTGAGAATTTTAACAATGGTTTTATTAGATGCCTCAACAAGAGCATTTCCTTGGGGGTAGTAGATGGTAGAATAATGATGGGTGATGTCAAACTTTTCACATAAGTCATCCATATCTTGATTTTGAAATTGTTTTCCATGATCAGTGATAAGATGCATAGGGATACCATATATGCAAATGACATAATTAAGGATGAACATGGATATTTGTTTACTAGTGGCAGTAATCAATGGAATGACTTCAATCCATTTAGTAAAATACTCAGTTGTGGTGATAATGTAGTTATGGCCATCAGAAGATGGAGGATGAATTGCACCCACAAGGTCGAGCCCCCACTAACTAAAGGGAAATGTAGTGGTAAAAGGATGGACCTCCTATGCCGATGCATGAATTAGATTCCCATGAATTTGATACTTTTTTACATTTTCAAGAAAATTGAAAGGAATATGTCTCCATCATGGGCCAATAGTAATGCATACACATGATTTTTTTAGCAAAGGAAGGACCACTCAAATGTGTCCCATAAATACCATCCTGTACATCTCACAAGGCAATTTGAGCTTTATTGTGTTCAAGACATCATAAGAGAGTATCATCAAGACCTCACCAATTTAGGGTGTTAGAAATTAAGATATAACAAGTGACTTGGTGAAGGAAGGTGCGCTTTTGGTTTTTGGATAAATCAGGAGGAAGGGCATTTTCCTTAAGATAAGTATATATCTTCCCATAAGTTGGAGAGTTTTGACCAATAATATGATATATTATGGTGGTATCAGGATCGTCATATGTAGGGTAAGTCAAAGGTTCCACCAAGAACTCAAAAAGGGCCCTTGTATCTTTCATATGAAAGAGTGAAGTAATTGTAGCCATGGCATCTGTAGCTTTGTTATCTTGTCTTGGTATTTGCTCAAAAGTGATCACAAAAAAATAGTATTTAAATCATCTACCATATGTTTATATGGTAACAACTTATCATCTTTAGTTTGATAATCATTATTTACTTAATTAACAATTAACTGAGAATCTCCATAGATATTCAATACTATAACCCTCCATTGTAAATCCATCTTGAGTCCTATCAATAATGCCTCGTATTCAGCCATATTATTTGTGTGGTGAAATAGTAACTCATAAGACTTTGGTATTGTGCATCCTTGTTGTGTAACAAAGAACACTCCAACTCCTGAACCATGTTGAGTGTATGACCCATCAAAATATAATCTCCATGATAGTGTAGGTAATGTTAAAATTTATATGTCTAGAAACTCAGTCTGTATAGGATGGTCATTTGACAATGGTTTTTTAATTGGTTGATCTATAATTACTTTCCCTTTAATATCTTTCCTATCCACATAATTGATGTCAAATTCACTAAGCATAACCCACTTATCCAATCTACCTGCTAATGCTATTTTGCTCAGTAGATACTTCAGAGGATATATTTTTGCAATGAGCTTGATAGAATGAGATAACATGTAATGCTACCATTTTTGTGAATCAAAAACTACTACCAAGCATGCACACTCAATTGATGATTAGTTGAGCTCATATCCTACTAGAGTGTGATTGATATAATATATAGCCTTTTCTTTCCCATCTTGATCTTGTTGTGCTAGAAGAGAACCCAAAGAAACTTCAGTTGCTAAAATATAGAGAAAAAGTGACTTACCGGTATTGGTGATATTAGAGTAGGTGAATTAGTCAAATACTGATTTATTTTGTCAAAGGCCTCTTCACATTTATCATCCCATTGAAATGATACATTTTTATGTAGTAGATGTTAAAAAGGATGACTTATGTTTGCCAGTTGAGAAACAAATCTTCTAATTGATTGGAGTCATCCTTCTTAATGATCTTAACTAACTAATGTTATTAGGAGAAAAAATTTCCATGATTGCTTTAACCTTCTCAGGATCAACCTCTATTCCTTTAGCTAAAACTATATATCTGAACAATTTTCCCGATGTAGCCCCAAATGCATATTTATTGGGATTAAGCTTGATTTTATACTTTTCCATCTAGATGAATATCTTATTGAGCACTCTTAAATGATATTATCTTGTTTTATATTTTGAAAGGATATCATCTACATAATCTTCCATTATAGTATGCATCATATTATGGAAGATAGTAGTCATTGATCTCTGATAAGTTGCTCCTGCATTCTTGAGCCCAAAAGACATAACATTCCAACAATATGTTCCCAAAGGACATGTAAAAGTAGTCTTTTCTTGATCTTCTAGGGAAATATTGATCTGGCTATAGCCAGAGAATCCATCCATTAAGTATAATATTTCATGACCAACTATCAAATCAAAAATGATATCAATATTAGGTAAAGGAAAATTGTCCTTAGGACAACCCTTGTTAAGATCCCAGAAATCTGTGCACATTCTAATATATTTATTAAGTTTTGATACTGGTACAATATTTGAAATCAACTTAGCATTGTCTATTGGTTCCTCAAAATGACTTACGCACTTAGGTTTCCAATATACCTTTAGATTGGATTTTAGGAATGGTTGATTCCAAATATGCTATGGATCTTAAGGTAATTGGACCAACTATAGGGACAAGACTTCCCTCTACACTTCTGGCTCTACAAAACCAAGGAGGGTACTCCTAATCCAGTAATAAACTAGCCTTACTTCAACAATAATAGACTGGATTCAATAACAATAGATAAATGATAAGAAAATACTAAATGATGACCATTCATTCATTGATTCTCCATTATCATTAGGTGGAATACTACTCTATAAGTCACTAATCTTAAAGAATCTCGATAGATTTATATCAAAATATTAGGAATACACATAGTTAAACACTGATTTCTATAGCAAAAGCTCCACTACTGGCCAGTGCCTTGTCCATTGGGAAACACCTTCACTGCAAGATTTTTATACATAAACAACTATATTGAACCTTCAATACCCTTGTCCTTTGAAAATGCTATCACCCTGTGGTGGATTTTATCAAAGGAATCCTAGATTCATACTACTTACTCATATCATTATGTAACACTTAAAGAATTTATGCCATGTCTAAAGCTTATTTAATCTGATCCTAAATCAGAGTTGAAGAACAAAAACATACACACATAGAATATCTATGCAATGAATTTCAATAATTCATAACTCAAAGAGAGATACACAGAGGAGAGATTTGAACTTTGGATTTTATTCAAATGCTATATCAATATCATGTACACAAAATTCTCTAAAGTGAAAACTATCTAGATTTAACTTGAACCATCAATATTGCTTTCTTACAAAAATATGCCTAATGCAGTCTACAGTATCCTAGACTCAAAACTTGTTAGTAAGAATGCTCAAATTTTGGTCCTTTTACAATGATCCTGGTAATCCCTTTATAGAAAATAAAGACTGCAACAAGCTTCAAATCTTTTCCAAAAAATACAAAAGAGGTGTTCATGTAAGACAAAGAAGGTAAATATAACATCCTTCTGTTACAATTTTGCAAAATTGATCGCTCAAATGAGTGCCCAAAATTTTAACAACTCCCAATGTTAGTTCAAAACATGCCAGGTGTAGTATTCATGTTTTCTCCAACTACTTGGTGTTTCTAGCATTGTTTGTTTTTCTTTCAAGAGATTGGGGCATCACCACTTGTTGCTTCCTCTGTAGATGTCTCTTCTTCTTTGGCAGTCTCTACAAGATATGCTACTTCCCAAGATGTAAAAGTATCCTCACTTAGCCAATTAAAAGCTAGAATCTCATCCCTTTTTGGTAGGATTCTATCCCAACCAGTAACCACTTGGTGAACCTCTGTCATCACTTTAGTGAGGTGTATTTTGGCATCTTGTAGCATCTCAATCACTTGTATAAAAGGAATATTATCTTCTGTAACTGAAACAATATCCATTTTAGCCAATACCCCATATCAATTTGTTCCAACCATTGTTCCCTATCATTTATGGTTTCATCTGCTTTGACAAGACCAGGGAATATTTGGAAATTGTCCTGAAGATATCTAACTCTTAAGAGTTCTGCATTCCTCTTCAACCCCTCCCTATTTACTTCAAAATCAAAAAGGGTTTTAACAATTAGTATTTGTCAATTGAACATTCACAATACCCTGATCCTTAATTGAATCAAAGAATGATTTCAACATATTCTCCCTAGGAACCCACTTATCCAAAATTTGGCCTACAGTGGCTACCTCTTTCGTAAAAGAGGTCAAAATGTCAGATAACTGCTTAGCACTCTTATAAATTTCTTTTGGTTTTACATTAGCAACAAAGTGTAAACTAGTATCTCTTATTCTTTTCTCATATCTCTTCTTTTCTCTCTTTTCTATTTATTCATTGCTCATGGAAGGAGGAAAAGTGGATAAGGGATATTCAACAATAGGAGTTGAAGAAGAAGGCCCAATAGGAGAAGAAGAAATTTGTAACTGTCCTAATGCTTAAATTGGGCCTTCTTCTCCCAACCTTTTCTTCAAGTCTGCAATTAATTTTTCCTTCTCAAAAATTCCCTATTTTAAATCCCCATAAGATTTTAGCATAGTTTCAAATCTTGTGGTGAGCTCTTCTTTTTCCTTAGCTTCCTTCTCTGCTACCTTTTCTGCAAGCTGGGTTGTGGCTACTACCATACCTGATGCTTCAATCATATAAGTATCAATAACCCTTTTAACTAAAAGGCCACCAGTGAGATCACCCCTACTCATATGTTTTCCTTTGTTCTTTTCATCCTTTTTTAAAGACCACATGACCAAGGCTTGATGATCATTACTAAAAGAAACTCTCTTAATGGTCTTTTCTGCTTCTTCCTTGGTCTTTTGGATAGGTGTGGTTTGTTTCCTAACTACATCAAGGACTACTACATCAGCTATATCCCATTCTAGGAGGATAAGTACTCCTACATTTCTCAGTAGCTCACTCCCCTATTCTGGAATAGTTTTTCAAACTTTTTTGTCATCTCCTTCCTCGCTTTAGTTTCTATGATTTTGAGATCCTTGTTTGGATTCTCTTTACGCCTTTTTTCATAGGTTTCTTCAAATTGATTCATGTTTAACTTCCATAGAAATTGCATAAAATCCCTAGCCTTTACAAAGGCATCATCAGCTAAAAACTCATCACATTCTTTCTTGACTATAGGGTCCAGCTCTGTTCCTACCATCTGTCCCATTGTCAGGCCTAGTTCAGGCTCTTTTGGTTGCTCTGGCACTCCTTCATTAATCTCTTCATAAGTCATAAAAATTTTACCTTGAGATCCCATTTGTTGTGCTTGCTCTATGATCTCTTGATCAACCTTGATATTCAAAGGTGACTGGGAAGGAGAGTACTCCTCTTCTACATCTTGAGGCCTCTCTTCTAACTTTTGTTTCTTTGTAGGAGGTGAGAAATCAAGAATGTTCTAAGTTGGTTGATCCTGAGGTGTGTCTGTAATCTTCACAACCTCCTTGTGTTTCTTCACCCGTTGTGATGTAGAAGGGATATCCTCCTTTTTCTTTGCTTGTTTTCTCATGTCAGATTCTGGGATTATCACATTGCAACTAGTCTTTTTCTGCACCAAATATTTTCCAGGAGGCAACACCTTTTCAAATGTAGTTTTGCTTAATATTGATTGAGCTTTCTCTGCATTCTCATTCATGGTTTTCTCTTTTTTCTCATTTTTGGTTTGATAGATTTCCTTAAAATTTTCCATGAGAGTATCAATCTTCTTTCCCATAGGATTGATACTTTTTAGGGGATCATATCCTAGATCAAATTGTCAGACAAAGTCCAATGTCTTTTTATATACCAACCACTTTTCTTTTCTGATTTCTTGATCCTATAATCTTGGGAAATTCCTGATAATGTCCTCAAGGAAGTTGAAAATGGGGTTTATTCCTGAGCATTTGACCCTCTTTTTATACATTTCATTGTAAAACCCCTTTGGTTCTGCTATCCTAGCAACTATAGTAGCCATATGATATGGTTCCAAGAACTTATCCATATGAATCCATCCACCCTTTGTAATTATAAACTAGTGGGCAATTGTAATATTTGGGAACAAAGATCCTCTACCTTTGCCTGTGAGAATTTTTTTCTCAATATCTCCCAGTTGTCTGAAGAATTTTTCAATACCAATCTTAAGGGGAACTTGATATGGCAATATAAATGGGGCCCCTCTAAAACCATATAATCTAATAACAATAGAATAAGGATAGAAGATGGCATCCCCACAATTATGTACTATTTTGAGGTCTTTGGCAAATTGTTCTAGCCTGACAAACTCAGCCAAGGCATTTGGGACTCTTGGGTTCTCATGAACAAACAATAGCCTCAGTCTAGCTACAAAACATTTATCAAATTGTATGAAACTACTATCTTTCTTGTCCCATGTCATGCTGAGGTTCCATAATTGGACTGGCATGTCCTCACCATCCCTTTATTTTAAAAAATCCATTTCTGCCTCAAAATAACCAGGACCCTTAAATAAGAACATGTACATCATGAAGGAGTACCAGTAGAATGGCTTATCAACTTTTCTTTTCTGGATTCCTATTAATCCATTATGAATCAATTCATCAATGAAAGGGGCATAATCAAATGTAACTGATCAGTGTGGCTGTAAAATCTGGACCATCATATACATCAAATGTACTGGTATTTTTTCTTCAGCATCTTCCCCAAAGATCTAACATAGTGACTAGTATGCACCTCTTTCTCTCACATCAAAATAATATGTTTTGAAGGGCTCCTATGTACTTGGCCCTATGACAATCATTTTCCAACCTTTCCACAAAACTCCTTCACAGGACCATTCCTGAGATAATTCCTTTGTACATTATATACTTCCCTCAATTCTTCAAAATTAATTTGTTCTGGGTCATTTGAGGGTTCACTCAGCTTAAAAACCATCCTGATTTCCTTAGTAGAAATTGTCATCAATAGTTTTCCTCTAGCATCCCTAATCTCCTTAGTAATAGGGTCATAATTCTTTGCAACCTGAATCATCAGGTCTGCATCTAGGAAAATGTCGGGCACCACAAGCTTTCCTAGGTCAAACTGACATATATTACTGGTAGGAATAGGGGCATTTCTCTGGCTGAACCCTACTATGAATAATGTTAAACCAGTGATATCAGAGATGCCAGTCGCATGGAGCACACAATCTTAGCATCCCTAATATAATTGCCCGTATCATACAAGCCATCTTCTACCTTTACCCTAGGTTCCTTTGGCATTAATTGTTTGACTTTTACTAAATTAGTTGTTGAACTGGGTAATAGCTATAGTAAATCTTCATGTAGACCCCTCTTACTGTAATTGGTTTTGCCAGACAATTCCTTCCTAGGTGACATTTTAGGGTTTGTAGATTTTATACAATTGGTGCAAAAGAAATATGATAGAATTATAATGTTTTTTAATAGGAAAAGAATGTGCAAATATTCACCAACCTTTCCCTCAAAATTCTCAGGAAATGACAATTAGTCATTGCAAATCTTCTCACCCAATTCTCTGCAAATTTTTATCTCCTTGTGGTTTCCAAGAAAGTGTAAATCTTTGATATATTAGCAATCAAAAAACAATCATTTTAGCAATTTACTCCACATGATTTCGCCATTAATTCTCTAAGAAATTGAACTGTCATCGCTCAATGGGAAAAATTGAAATTTGCACCAACTTTGCTTCAAGTTGAAATTTGGGCCGTTGATCTTCTTTTAAAGAAAATCTAACGGCTATCCCATGATCACGAGGCTTGAAAGAAATTTATGTGAACATGTGACAACTGTTGGATCAATCTATATCAATGAAAATCCTTAAACACGTCATCCAAGACCCACTTGATATCTTGGATTCTTTATTACTGTTAGATGCTGCATCTGATGGTTAGTGTTATTTTTCCTTTATGACTGGACTTAAAGTAAGGCATCCTAGCCTTGATACCCAATCGACGGCTGTCACATGATGGCATGGCTTGAATAGATTCCATGTGAACAAGCGACAACCATTAGATCTTCCAGTTGTTGCTAATACCTTAAGTAACTAGCCCCACTTTGCTTGAACCAATCAAGAAAATCCACATTGAAATTGTTGGACTAACCGCCAACATCTCCCTTCAAGATTTGTGACATGGTTTAACAGCCTCCTATGTTCTATAAGTCCAGTGGTTGTATCAGGCATTAAGAGGTTGAACTTTTGGTGCAACGACAACTACTACTTGTAACAAGTGGTATCAGAGCTTGGTCACAGGTTTGAATCCCCTCGAGTGATGCTAAGGGGGGGATTGTTGGACTAACTGCCAATGTCTCCCTTTGGGATTCATGACATGGTTTAATAGCCTCCTATGTTCTATAAGTCTAGTGGTTGTATCGGGCATTAAGAGGTTGATCTTTTGGTGCAATGACAACTACTACTTGTAATAGAAATATTCGATAGGTGGACACGTCAGATATTCTTACCAAGCACCAATGCCACTGACATCTTCCACATCAGCAAGTACCTTTGACCAATCATCAGCGACCATGTGTGTACACCTGGCAGTGGACCCACCTTTCTCTTAGGCCTAGGAATAAAGTAAAATCAACGGTTATCTCATGATCTCAAGGGCTCAAAAGATTCCATGTGAACATGTGATCATTGTGGGATCTTTGGAGATTGTTAGTCCTACAAATCCTCTTGAAGCCAGGCCCATCTTACTTAACCAGTGAGGAGCTGCCACATCACAATATCTGGTAAGTGGACATACAAACTTTTCTCGCTGGGCGACAGTCTTAATGGCAGTTCCCACATCAGCAAACATTATAACCAATCAGACAAGTCTATATGTAAACACCTAGTAATGGACCCACCTTCTGAAAGCACTTAGGAAAAAGGTAGAATTGACGGTTGTTGCATGATCACATAGCTTGAAAAGATTCTATGCAAACAAGTGACAACCGTGAGATCTAGATTCCAGATTCAAAGTAGACTATAGTGCTGAAATATTAGGAAATAAAGCACTTAGGACTTTAGGAATATTTAGAAACATCACTGGGCTTAGACTTAGGAAAAATTAAAAGGGGTCGGGCTTAGGTGATAAAAAGTGTTACTAACATGACCCTGCGTGGTGACATTTTTAAAACACATGCGCCTTTAGGACTTAAGTGATTTGTAAAAAGTAACGTCAAAATAGAACCTAAAATATCAACCTAGGGTTTAATGAAGACAAAGGCACTTAGGTTTCTCAGGCCTAGTTTTAATTAGGGCCTGCTAGATTTTAAAAGAAACCCTGGTAATTTTGCAAGATTTTTTCTGGGTTTTTTGCAACAAAATTTTCTCAACTTCAGGATCACATATATATACTTCAATTTTGTAAGGAAATGAAATATTTAATGCTTTGAAAATTAAAGTGCCAACAGTGGCTCTGTCTGGGGATGTATGCCTCTTGTAGGCATGACAAGAATTTAGAATCTTTGGGATAAGAAGACCATCTACTAAAACAAAAAAACTAACCTACTCACACAACCTAAAATAACACACAATTGGAAGGGTAAACTAGCTATTGTTCATGGATAATGAGAGTACCTTGAGAAAAGTACAATTTAAGGAATTGTCCATGAACTGAAAATTCCATTTCATTTCCAATTAGGTCCTTCTAGATATATGAATCAGGTCCCCATTCTTCACTGATTAGATATGGTCCCAACCAAATAGGATCAAACTTACTGTGTTTACCCTTGTCTTCAAGCCTAGCATTCCACATTATGACCAAATCATTAGCTTTAAAACTCCTAACTCTGGTTTTCTTGTCATACAAATTCTTATATTTTAGCTGAGATTTCAAATTTGTATCATGAGCTTCCCTCTTGGATTCATCCAATTGTATCAAATCTTGTAATCTAATCTTCATTTCATCATCATATATCTAAATGAACTTGTACATCTACAGTAAGTTATTTTATGGTAACCTGGCATGAATACCATAGACCAAATCAAAAGGAGCACATCCAATGACGTTCTTAATTGTTACTTTATCAACCCATAGAGCTAGCTATAGTTTGGAGTCTCATGCCTTCTTTTTTGTATCTAGGACTCTTTTCAAAATTTTAATCAAGCTTTTTTTGCTTGATTCAACCTAACCATTTCCCTGAGGATGATAAGGAGGAGCATAAGAAATTTTGATCCCATATTGTAGACAAAAACTAAAAAATTCTTTAGATTTGAAACACATAGCATTGTCCACAATCATAACCTCGGGGCATCCAAACCTTGTCAATAGATTCTGCATTAGGAAATCACTAACCACCTTACTAGTGGCTCTTTTAGTGGGAATTGCTTCCACCCACTTTGTGAAATAATCAGTTGCAACCAGGATCCATGAGTGTCCTCCACTGGACTTATTTGGAATTTCTCATATGAAATCCATGCCCCATTTATGAAAAGGGGCCTCAACTATTATAGGACTCAGAGGCAAATTGCCACTAAATTTCAACTTTCCTGAAAACCTCTGGCAAGCATCACATTTTTTGACAAAAGCATGTGCATCTTTGAAAATACTAGGCCACCAAAATCTAGACCTTAGTATCTTATGTGCAGTAGTCTTGGCCATGTAATGGCCACCACACACACCTTCATGTATTGTTTGCAACAAACTTTCAACTCTGTGAGGGTCAACACACTTCAGCAAGACACCTTCATTACTTCTCCACCATAGTTCACCTTTAATAATCTCATACTTTAAAGCATGTAATTTCACAGTTCTCTTTTTGTGGTCATCCACATTAGAGGGAAGTAACAATTTTTGTAAATATCCAATGATATCCTTATACCATTCACAACAGTCCAAATCACAGATGTATGGCCTTTGTTCTTCTTCAAGAACATTGATGTGGTTAGCGTCTAAATTGCTTTGAGCCATAAGTTTTGCTAACCCTAATCCTCTTACCAGCTTTGTGATCTAGATATCAATATTGAACTCCTGGATTCTATTTATCTATATGCACCTTCTCCCTGAGACCTCTTGTTGAACCAAGCTGTCCTTCACAATAGCACTAGGCACATATGCAACTACAATTGCCCCAACTAGATAACATCTAAAAAAATTTATAGCCTTGACTAATGCATAGGCTTGTTTCTCATTTATGTCATACTTCAACTTAGCTTCTTGCAAGGATTTTCTGAAAAAGGATATGGGTTGTTCAAAACCTTCTAAGTTTTTCTGCAACAAGACTGCAGCAATAGTGTGATACGAAGCAAAGGAGAAAATCTGAATTGGCTTGCTAAAATATGGTGACCTTAACACAGGGGCACTTTTAATGGCCATCTTGATGTCAGAAAAGGCTTTCTTAGCCTCATCACTCCACTCAATTTTTGCATTCTTCTTGAGCATTTTGGAGATAGGGACACTAATTTCAACAAAGTTTGTGACAAATCTTCTGACAAAATTTATTTGACCAAAGAAAGATTCGATACCTTTAACATTCCTTGGTAAAGGTACCTTGTCAATTTCTACCACCCTTTCAGGACCAATCTTGACTCCATCCTTGGATACAATGTGTCCCAAAATTTTAGCCTTAGTCACTCCAAAAGCACACTTCCTCAGGTTAAGGGAAACCCCATACTCTAAGGCTCTTACAAAAATTTTCTCCAAGTGGCCACAATGTTGATCTTTCTTCTTTGAATAAGCTGTCAAGTCATCCTGATAAAAAACAAGAAATTTATTTATAAAATCTACAAATGCTACATCCATGGCTCTTTGAAAGGTAGCCCCCAGCATTGGTTAAACCAAAAGGCATCCTAACATATACATAAGTACCCCATGGAGTAGTGAATGCAGTTTTGAATTGTTATGTTTCTTTGACAGCAACTTGGTTATAACCTAAAAAACCATCCATCATAGACATCAACTCAGATCTAGTAACCCTCTGTAACATGGCTTCCATGTTTGGTAGACCATAATTATCCTTTAAAGAATTTATGTTCAGATTTCTAAAGTCCACACAAAGTCTGATGTCTCCATTCTTCTTTCTCACTGGGACAAGATTAGAGACCCATGTTGAGTGTCTAATAGGTTGAATGATGCCTACATCACTCATCTTTTTCAACTCATCCTACATTTTGGGTGCCAACATAGGGTTGATAGGTCTCAGCTTTTTTCTAAAAGGTTTGGTATTCTCCTTCAAAGGGATTTCATGCTAGAATAAGTCTTCTCTATATGCTTTTAAGTCATCATAAGACCAAGCAAAGACATGCCTATACTTTCTAAGAAGGCTTATCAATGATTTTCTTATTTCAGGAGTCAAACTTCCCCCAATATATACATTTTTTGGGGCTTCCCCTGTCCCTAGGTTTATTTCTTCTACACCTTTAGGCTTTCTTAAAAGCTTTGCTTGAAAAGAACTATCATGGTTATCAAATGCTCTCTCTAGCACCACCAAACCCTTTGGGACCTTATTTGTTTTAAGCTGCAAGACTTCCTTGCCAAGGAAAGAATCCTTACCATCTAATGTCTTTATATGTTCACCAAAATCTATCTCCTTGTCTCCAAAATTTGCATCATAATGCAAAAATCTTAAAATATCCAAATCATCCTCAAAACCTTGCAAGTTTTCAAAATTATCTAGTATAGAAGGCCTAGTCTGAACCTCAACCTTAGATATCCCTACAAAAGTGATATCCTCTAGCCTTAAAGAAATGTTAGCTAGTAAGCCAGCCATCCTATTATGGCTCCTATCCATCCAATCAATACAAAAAGCATCAAATTTTTTCTATCTCATCCCAAACAACATTTCTATATTATGTTAACCTTTTATTCCTTGATGCATATTTGGATTTTATCTGAGATACAACCAATTTTGAATCTCCAATAACTCTGAGATTTTTGATCTTATGTTTTGAGGCTAATCTTAATCCTATCAATAGAGCCTCATATTCTGCAGTGTTATTTGTACAAGAAAATAGCAGGGTGAAGGAAAAATTAAAAGTTTTTTCAGCAAGGGAAATTAGTAACACACCTGCACCAGATCCCTCTTTAGAGCTTGCACCATCAAAATACATGGTCCAAAGGTCATTCTAACTTGTAACATTACCTTGTTCGTCAGTTGAGAGAGGAGGTTCATCTTCATTTTCATTTTCACTACTCTGTACTTGAATGGAATTTATATTAGTATCCAAGAAATAATTCATGTTATTATCATTGATTTCTTCCTCAATCATATGAGGGGTTCTAACTTCCCTGAATACCTTAATGCTCTCACCAGTGATGTTAAATGTAGCATAAGATAAATCACATTGGATGCTACCTCCCATTGTTGCACTCCACTTTATTGATAGCAACATTCCATACTGAGGAGGTATGTCAACAACTAAAACACTCATAGTCAATTATTTCTCTGGATAGGCAGCAAGCCTATAGGGCAGGGCTTTGATTGTTCCAATTACTAGCACTTCTCTGGAATCCATAGCTTGGCATTTTCCATGGGGAGTGTCAACTTGCAATCCCATTAACCTCATGATTTCAGCAGTCATGACATTATTTGAAGCTTCTGAATCAATCATGCAATTTTTTAACATCTTATCATTTATGACTAATGTCAAGAAGAAAGGGTCAATAGTTCCCACGGGAGTGCTCACAACATTAGTATCTAAGTAGATCTGAGGTATTTTTGAAACAATCTCCTTTGTGTCATTCCTTTTAATTGGAACTTGACCCTTCATCTTAGTACTTACTAGCTCTTGGACATTTGTGACTTGAACACCACTTATCCATGTGAGGGCTTTCTCTTTGTGTTCACTTATCCTCATCATTTCCATTAAATGCACTTTTACTATGATCTAGGATAGTAATTGGTTCATGTCAATAGATGCATAATTTAGAACAGACAAGTCTAATTTACTTTTTGGGGTATCATTGATTTTAGGCTGTGTTGTTGCACCCAATTTGTTTTCCCCCTTTGACTTATTTTTAGGTTGGGGAATTTGAGTACTGGCTATCAAAGTTTTGGCCTTGATCTTGAGCACATTGATTGGCTCACTTGGATTTTTAGTGCCTTTGAACTTAGATTTCTTGGCATCCTCAACAACCTTATTTTTTATAGCAAACTATTTTGTGTCTTCTTTATTTCTCTTAATAAATACACCTGCTAGCTTACCATCTGTATTCCCAAAAGTTATGTTTCTAGCCTATGTCACCATATTAGCAGTGATCTGGGCTATCTCTTCATCAGATGGTCTCCTTAATGTAACAGGTTCTTCAACCCTTTTTGTGTTACTATTTATATCATCAACTTATTCCTCATCTTCATCAGAAAATACCTGCTGATAGTAAGCTTCTCCTTTGTTATGAGAATTATCCACATCCTGATTTTCATTTTCCTCCTCAGAGTTAACTTCTTCAAAAAATTTGGCAAAAGTCATTCCATAGCCTCTGTCATCATATGATTCATCTTCATCCTCACCATGTTCTTCATTTTTAGGTACACTTTGAGAAATTAGACAATAATCAGGGTCATGTGGGGACTGGCATGTTGTGCACCATGGAACCTCATCATTCATGTTGACTGAATGTTTTTGTAAAGGATCAAGGGTGTTATCATTTGGCTTTAGGTCTTTCCTCTCTGGGATAGTAGTTTTCCCATCTTTCCATTGGGTATGGTAGGGAAAATTTTGTAACCTAGGCTGTCTGTTGAAAGTATTGGGAGGAGGCCTATCATTTCCCTGAAACTTATTTTTGTTTTCATTTGGCTTCAAATATTTTAAGGAATTTAAAATCTACTTGAGGTTATCATCTTCCCTAGGCTTTACATTGGTAGGTTTATCAACTTCTTTCTTGCCAAACCTAGGGGGCTTAGGGTCTTCTCTTCTCCCTAACTTTCCAAAAACTCTTCTATTGCTTTCAATATTTACAAAAAATCTTTGAGCTTCCCTAATAGTCCTAGGGTATTTATCTCTGAGTAAGTACCCCATCTTGGCATCAAAAGCATTCAAATATGTTGCCAAAAACACCTTCTCATCTAATCTCATAACTTGGAAGAGTTTGTGCATTGCCTTTTGAAATCTAACATTGAATTCTAGGACTTCCTCATTTTGATTTTTCTTTATATTGTTGAATTCATTCAACATGAAGCCCTCATTAGTCTTATCACTGTACTGATCTTTGAAAAAATTAATAAAATCATCCCAAGAACTAATACAATCATAAGGAAGTCCTCTAAACCAGTCCCTTGCATCTTCAGTCAAAGACTGAACAAATAATTTCATGATTACATCTTCATATTCTATTTCATAATCATCAATCATATCAATGAATTTCTTTAGATGCTCTTCATAGGTAACAACATTGCTACTAGTGAATTTAGGTAACTTTTCTCTAATCTTTGCAGGAATCAAATTAGGATAACCAACAATTTTGTTAAAGAGAAGTTGTATGTACCTTTCAACATGGACCGGTCCCCTTTGTAGTGACCCATTTATTTGAGAGGTAGAAACCTTGTTATTTACTGCATTACCAATATTTGCAGAAGTCCCTGGTGTGATAGTACTAGCCTGAGTAACAGAAACTCCAATGTTAGCATTAGATGTCATCATAGGGCTAGTCATATTTTAAGGGCCAAAAGTTTGTCTAAGAAAATCAACTTTCTTTTTCATTTCTAAAGTGGTGGCCTCAATTTTTGCTTTCTCTAGTTCCTTGGCTATAATCTCATTTTCCCTTTTAGCTCTCTCTACATCACTATCCAATTTGGATAGTTGATCTAAAGGGATTTTTTCACTGATGTGTTCATTTATTTGGATCCCTGCTAAGACCTACTTTCCTTTATCCTTAGGTCCCCTAACCTTAGTAGTGAGCTGGATAATAGGTTGTTCATCAAACTTCTTAGGGGCGCTAATAGTATTTATAGCTTCCAAGGTTAACAGTTGCCTTCTCAGCTAATCAACCCTAATTTGAGCCTGCCTGATCTCAGTTTCTTTTTCCATCTCCATCTCCCTCTCCTTTCTAATAGCAATCTATTCTTGAATCCTTTTCTCTAAATTGTAAACCTCTTCAAAAATGTCCTCAAAATCTGGGAGAGTGGTGTCAGATCCCAAATTTTCAAATTGATAACCTCGTTGATGACCTCTTAGATTTTGGGGGCTTTCAGAAGGAGAAGGCCCCCGGGTTGGGGGATCATTCCTTCCTTCTAAAACCCTACTCTTACTTCTTGACTTTCTATTCTTCCCTTGAGGTTCTATATCTAGGAACATTTTCCTCCCATTCATTCTCTTTAGAATGCTGAGAATAAAAATCCTCCTAGGCACCTAGACCTAGATCTATTGCTTCCTCATATTCAGAGGCATGTTCTTCTTGGTTATGGTTGAGTAGGCCAATTTCATCTTCATTTTTCTTCTTTCTCCATGCTTGAGACATATCTCTATCATTTTGATTTCTTCTATGCTGATGGGCCCTAGAAGTACTTGGAAGTTCACCTTCTAACCTATCTTCTGGATGATCTTTCCTCCAAGCCCTAGTATTTCTATGACTCATGCTTGAAAGTATGCGAAGTAATCCTTATTTTTATTTTCTTTTACTTAGCACTACTGCAGAGATCTCAGAGTCTCCACCAACACAAGTTGGGAATTATTTTCAGAAACTTAGTAATTCAAAGTACTCAATACTTGGAAAGAAATCAATGAAAGAGTTTATAACAAATAAATGCAAAGCCTACTTAGAGTTTTAAGATATATGGAAATCCAAAGCTTGCAAATAACTCTCTATTTTTCAATAGTACTTACTAGTTCTGACAAATAAGAAGGCTAGGAGTCTAGCTCAACTTACACCTATGTTATTTGATATCAAATTTACAACACCAGAGATCTTAAATTCAGATTTATCATATTTATTTCATCTCTATTCCCCAGCAGAGTCACCATTTTGTTGGTTCCTCAAAATGACTTATGCACTTAGGCTACCAATATACCTTCAGATTGGATTTTAGGAATGGTTGATTCCAAATATGCTATGCATCTTAAGGTAATTGGACCAACTATAGGGACAAGACTTCCCTATGCACTTCTGGCTCTACAAAACCAAGGAGGGTACTCCTAATCTAGTAATAAACTAACCTTACTTCAATAATAATAGAATGGATTCAATAAAAATAGATAAATGATAAGAAAATACTAAATGATGACCATTCATTCATTGATTCTCCATTATCATTAGGTGGAATACTACTCTGTAAGTCACTACTCTTAAAGAATCTCGACAGATTTATATCAAAATATTAGGAATACACATAGAACCTTTTAAACACTAATTTCTGTAGCAAAAGCTCCACTGTTGGCCAGTGCCTTGTCCATTGGGAAATACCTTCACTGCAAGATTGTTATAAATAAACAACTATATTTAACCTTCAATACCCCTGTCCTTTGAAAATGCTATCACCCTGTGGTGGATTTTATCAAAGGAATCCTAGATTCATACTACTTACTCATATCCTTATGTAACACTTAAAGAATTTATGCCATGTCTAAAGCTTATTTAATTTGATCCTAAATCAAAGCTGAAGAACACAAACATACACACAGAGAATATCTATGCAATGAATTTCAATAATTCATAACTCAAAGAGAGATACACAGAGGAGAGATTTGAACTTTGGATTTTATTCAAATGCTATATCAATATCATGTACACAAAATGCTTTAAAGTGCAAACTGTCTAGATTTAACTTGAACCAGCAATATTGTTTTCTTACAAAAATATGCCTAATACAGTCTACAGTATCGTAGACTCAAAACTTGTTAGTAAGAATGCTCAAGTTTCGGTCCTTTTACAATGATCCTGGTAATCCCTTTATAGAAAATAAGGACTGCAACAAGCTTCGGATCTTTTCCAGAAAAGACAAAAGAGGTATTCATGTAAGACAAAGAAGGTAAATATAACATCCTTCTGTTACAATTTTGCAAAATTGATCACTCAGATGAGCGCCCAAAATTTTAACAACTCCCAATGTCAATTCAAAACAAGCCAGGTGTAGCATTCATGTTTTCTCCAATTGCTTGGTGTTTCTAGCATTGTTTGTTTTGCTTTCAAGAGATTGGGGCATCACCACTCGTTGCATCCTCTGCAAATGTCTCTTCTTCTTTGGCAGTCTCTGCAAGATATGTTGCTTCCCAAGATGTAAAAGTATCCTCACTTGGCCAATTAAAAGCTAGAATCTCATCCCTTTTTGGTAGGATTTTGTCCCAACCAGTAACCACTTGGTGAGCCTCTGTCATCACTTTAGTGAAGTGTATTCTGGCATCTTGTAGCATCTCAATCACTTGTATAAAAGGAATATTATCTTTTGTACCCAAAACAATATCCATTCTAGCCAATACCCAATTATCAATTTGTTCCAACCATTGTTCCCTATCATTTATGGTTCCATCTACTTTGACAAGACCAGGGAATATTTGAAAATTTTCTTGAAGATATCTAGCTCTTAAGAGTTCTACCTTCCTCTTCAACCCCTCCCTATTTACTTCAAAATCAAAAAGGGTTTTAACAATTTTATAAGTATTTGTCAATTGAACATTCACAATACCCTGATACTTAATTGAATCAAAGAATGATTTCAACATATTCTCCCTAGGAACCCACTTATCCAAAATTTGGCCTATAGTGGCTACCTCTTTCTTAAAAGAGGTCAAAATGTTAGATAACTTCTTAGCACTCTTATAAATTTATTTTGGTTTTACATTAGCAACAAAGTGTAAAATAGTATCTCTTATTCTTTTCTCATATCTCTACTTTTCTCTATGTTCTATTTCTTCATTGCTCATGGAAGGAGGAAAAGGGGATAAGGGATATTCAACAATAGGACTTGAAGAAGAAGGCCCAACAGGGGAAGAAGAAATTTGCAACTATCTTGATGCTTGAATTGGACCTTCTTCTCCCACCCTTTTCTTCAAGTCTGCAATTAATTTGTCCTTCTAAAAAATTCCCTATTTTAAATCCCCATAAGCTTTTAGCATAGTTTCAAATCTTGTGGTGAGCTCTTCTTTTTCCTTAGCTTCCTTCTCTGCTACCTTTTCTGCAAGCTAGGCTATGGCTACTACCATACCTGATGCTTCAATCATAGAAGTGTCAATAACCCTTTTAACTATAAGGCCACCAATGAGAGCATCCCTAGTCATCTATTTTCCTTTGTTCTTTTCATCCTTTTTTAAAGACCACATGACCAAGGCTTGATGATCATTACTGAAAGCAACTCCCTTAATGGCCTGTTCTACTTATTCCTTGGTCTTGTGCATAGGTGTGGTTTGTTTCCTAACTACATCAAGGACTACTACATCATCTATATCCCATTATGGCAGGATAAGTACTCCTGCATTTCTCACTAGTTCTCTCCCCTATTCCGGAGTAGTTTTTTCAAACTTTTCTATCATCTCCTTCCTCACTTTAGTTTCTATGATTTTGAGATCCTTGTCTGGATTCTCTTTATGCCTTTTTTCATAGGTTTTTTCAAATTGATTCATGTTCAACTTCCATAGAAATTGCATAAAATCCCTAGCCTTTACAAAGGCATCATCAACTAAAAAATCATCACATGCTTGCTTGACTATAGGCTCCAGCTCTGTTCCTACCATCTATCCCACTTTCAGGCCTAGTTCAAAATCTTTTGGTTGCTCTGGCACTCCATTAATCTCTTCATAAGTCATAAAAAATTGACCTTGAGATGCCATTTTTTGTGCTTGCTCTGTGATCTCTTGATTATCCTTGATATTCAAAGGTGACTGGGAAGGAGAGTACTCCTCTTCTGCATCTTGAGGCCTCTTTTCTAACTTTGGTTTCTTGGTAGAAGGTGAGAAATCAAGAATGTTCTCAATTGGTTGATCCTGAGGTGTGTCTATAATCTTCACAACCACCTTGTGTTTCTTCACCTACTCTGATGTAGAAGGGATATCCTCATTTTTCTTTGTTTGTTTTCTCATGTCAGATTTTGGGATTATCACATTGTAACCAGTCTTTTTCTACACCATATATTTTCCAGGAGGCAACACCTTTGCAAATGTAGTTTTTCTCATTATTGATTGAGCTTTCTTTGGATTCTCATTCATGGTTTTCTCTTTTTTCTCATTTTTGGTTTGATAGATTTCCTTAAAATTTTCCATGAGAGTACCAATCTTCTTTCCCATAGGATTGATACTTTTTAGGGGATCATATCTTGGATCAAACTGTCAGACAAAGTCCAATGTCTTTTTATATACCAACCACTTTTCTTTTCTGATTTCTTCATCTTGTAATCTTGGGACATTCCTAATAATGTCCTTAGAGAAGTTGAAAATGTGGTTTATTGATGAGAATCTAACCCTCTTTTTATACATTTCATTGTAAAACCCCTCTAGGTCTATTATCCTAGAAACTGTAGTAGCCATATGATATGGTTCCAAGAACTTATCCATATGAATCCATCCACCCTTTGTAATTATAAACTAGTGGGCAATTGTAATATTTGGGAACAGAGTTCCTCTACCTTTGCCTAGGAGAATGTTTTTCTCAATATCTCCCAGTTGTTTGAAGAATCCTACAATACCAATCTTAAGGGAAACTTGATATGGAAATATAAATGGGCCCCCTCTAAAACCATATAATCTAATAATAGTAGAATAAGGATAGAAGATGACATCCCCCCAATTATGTACTATTTTGAGGTCTTTGGCAAATTGTTCTGGCCTGACAAGCTCAACCAAGGCATTTGGGACTCTTAGGTTCTCATGAACAAACAATAGCCTCAGTCTAGCTACAAAACATTTATCAAATTGTATGAAACTACTATCTTTCCTATCCCATGTCATGCTGAGGTTCCACAATTGGACTAGCATGTCCTCTCCCTCTATTTTAACAAATCCATTTCTGCCTCAAAATAACCAGCACCCTTAAACAAGAACATGTTCATCATGAAGGAGTACCAGTAGAATGGCCTATCAAATTTTCTTTTCTGGATTCCTATTAATCCATTATGACTCAATTCATCAATGAAAGGGGAATAATCAAATGTAAATGACAAGTGTGGATGTAAAATCTGGACCATCATATACATCAAATGTACTGGCATTTTTTCTTCAGCATCTTCCCCAAAGATCTGACATAGTGACCAGTATGCACCTCTTGCTCTCACATCAAAATAATCTATTTTGAAGGGCTCCTGTGTACTTGGCCCTATGAAAATCATTTTTCCAACCTTTCCACAAAAATCGTTCATAGGACCATTCCTGAGATAATTCCTCTATGCATTATATACTTCCCTCAATTCTTCAAAATTAATTTGTTCTAGGTCATTTGAGGGTTCACTCAGCTTAAAAACCATCCTAATTTCCTCAGTAGAAATTTTCATCAACAGTTGTCCTCTAGCATCCGTAATCTCCTTATTAATAGGGTCATAATTCTTTGCAACCTGAATCATTAAGTCTGCATCTAGGAAAACGTCGGGCAACACAAGCTTTCGTAGGTCAAATTTCCATATATTACTGGTAGGAACATGGACATTTCTCTGGCTGAACCCTACTATGAATAATGTTAAACCAATGATATCAAAGACACCACTCGCATTGAGCATACCAATCTTAGCATCCCTAATATAATTGCCTGTATCATACAAGCCATCTTCTACCTTTACCCTAGGTTCCTTTGGTGTTAATTATTTGACTTTTACTAAATCAGTTGTTGAACTGGGTAATAGCTATAGTAAATCTTCATGTAGACCCCTCTTACTATAATCAGTTTCATCAAAAAATTCCTTCTTAGGCGGCATTTTAGGGTTTGTAGATTTTATACAATTGGTGCAAAATAAATATGATAGAATTATAATGATTTTTAACAGGAAAAGAATGTGCAAATATTCACCAACCTTTCACTCAAAATTCTTAGGAAATGATAATCAGTCACTGCAAATCTTCTCACCCAATTCTCTACAAACTTTTATCTCCTTGTGGTTTCCAATAAAGTGTAAATTTTTGATATATTAGCAATCGAAAAAGAATTATATCAGCAATTTAATCCACATTATTTCACCATTAATTCTCTAAGAAATTGAACTGTTGTCGCTTAATGGGAAAAATTGAAATTTGCGCCAACTTTGCTTCAAGTTGAAATTTGGGCCGTTGATCTTCTTTTAAAGAAAATCTAACGATTGTCGCATGATCACGAGGCTTGAAAGAAATTTATGCAAACATGCAACAACCATTGGATCAATCTGTATCGACGACAATCCTTAAACACGTCATCTAGGACCCACTTGATATCTTGGATTCTTTATTACCATTAGATGCTGCATCTGATGGTCAGTGTTATTTCACCTTTATGACTGGACATAAAGTAAGGCATCATGGCCTTGATACCCAATTGACGGTTGTCACATCATCACATGGCTTGAAAAGATTCTATGTGAACAAGCGACAACTATTAGATATTCCAGTTGTTGTTGATACCTTAAGTAACTGGCCCCACTTTGCTTCAACCAATTAGGAAAATCCACGTTGAAATATCCGGTAGGCGGACATGTCAAATATTCTTACCAAGCACTAATGCCACTGACATCTTCCACATCAACAAATACCTTTGACCAATCATCAGCGACCATGTGTGTACACCTGGCAGCGGACCCACCTTGCTCTTATGCCTGGGAATAAAGTAAAATCAACGGTTATCACATGATCACAAGGGCTCAAAAGATTCCATGCGAACATTCGACCACCGTTGGATCTTCTGGAGATTGTCAGTCCTGCAAATCCTCTTGAAGTCGGGCCCATCTTACTTAACCAGTGAGGAGCTGCCACGTCACAATATCCGGTAAGTGGACATACAAACTTTTCTCACTAGGTGGTAGTCTTAATGGTGGTTCCCACATTAGCAAACATTATAACCAATCAGACAAGTCCATATGTAAACACTTGGCAGCGGACCCACCTTCTGAAAGTGCTTAGGAAAAAGGTAGAATCAACGGTTGTCACATGATCGCATAGCTTGAAAAGATTCTATGCGAACAAGTGACAACCATTAGATCTAGATTCCAGATTCAAAGTAGACTATAGTGCCAAAACATTAGGAAATAAAGCACTTAGGACTTTAGGAATATTTAGAAACATCACTGGGCTTAAACTTAGGAAAAATTAAAAGGGGTCGGGCTTAGGAGATAAAAAGTGTTACTAACATGACCTCGCGTGGTGACATTTTTAAAACACATGCACCTTAGGACTTAAGTGATTTGTAAAAAGTAACGTCAAAATAGAACCTAAAAGATCAACCTAGGGTTTAATGAAGACAAAGGCACTTAGGGTTTTCTCAGGCCTGGTTTTTAATTAGGGCCTGCTAGATTTTAAAAGAAACCTTGGTAATTTTGCAAGATTTTTTCTGGGTTTTTTGCAACAAAATTTTCTCAACTTCAGGATCACATATATATACTTCAATTTTGTAAGGAAATGAAAGATTTTAAGCTTTGAAAATTGAAGTTCCAACATAGTCAATGGATCTAATGAATCCAACATCCAGAATTTTCTTCAACTCTTACTTAACCAGGAGTGCAATATGTAGATGCATCTTTCTAAGTGTTTTTTTTACTAGTTTTACCATGGTGCTATATATAAATGATGCATGATAAGATTAGGATCTAAACCCAGTATGTCAGCATAAGAAAAAGTGAATTTTATTTGTTTTTCTCTGAAAAATTATAGAAAATTTTCCCTTTTTTATTTTGTTAAGGATGCAACTACTTGGAGAAGACGCTTAGATTCCTCAGTTCTAATATTGAGAGGCACTATTGGTTCAATGAGTATTGTTGATTGTTCCTAATAAAAATAATTGGGGATAATGTTAATCCTTCCATCCTTAGGCACCTCAAAGAATTTTTAACCCTCAGATGCATCTTTTCTTTTACTTTTCCTGAATCTAGTACTTCCATAGAGTGGTTCATCATTAGATCAATTTATTATTTTTACATTTTTACAACTGAAAGGATTGACATGCTCTCCAAAGTAAGCCATGACATTAAGTTTAATAGGGCATCCTACCTTATGATCCCTAGGTGGTAGATGATCTCTGATTCTAAGATAATCAATGACTACATCATCATTATGAAAAGTGTCAAGTTCAGGAATATTAGGAGAAACCCAATCTATGAGTTTGGGATGGACAAGAGGTAATATATCATTTGGGTCAGTCTCAAAGGTGGTAATTGTATTGATAGAAAAGTTATCCAAGTTTATGATGGTATCATCAAAGTCTATTTCCATACTCTCGTTCGAAATGTTTTTCGCAAGATGATTTTCTCTTTCCTCATGATCGACACGATTAGTATTGTGTAGGAGTAAGTCTAATGATTCCATCTTTGAACTCTCCCCATCATGGTAAGTACTACTAGAGGTACAAATTACATTGATTCCTATCTCTTCAGTATAGTCAAAGAGGGAATCCCATCCATAATCATTTGACTCATTATCATCACTATGTTCTTTGTTATCTCTAAGCCTATTGATAAGTTTTGATGAAATTCTTTCCTTTTCTTTGTCTACATACATTCCATCTTTTAGGAATATCAATCCAGAGGCATCTTTAATTTTTTTGGTAAATTCAGATGTAACCTTTTATTTTCCTCCATCTTCATATATTCCTTATGATTTATACCCCAACCTTGTAGTATCTCTCTGATAGTTTTGATTTTTCAAGATTGGTTGAATGAAACCTTCTCATTTCAATCCCACACATCCATTGCCTTCATATCCCATATTTTTTAATAAAGTGTATCATTTTCCATATATCTCAGGTGATATATGCACATGTTTGACATCTTCATCCTTCCTTTCTTTATAGAGTGATTGATTTGCATTTGTCTTAGTTGCTTCATTGGATTTAGTTTCCCCACTTATAAAAGTGTCAAAAATAGTTGTAGGAGGAACATCTTATTTTTGTTTTGTAATCAAAGATCTTCCATATGATTTAGGGGATAATGGTAATTCTATTATACATAATTTTTGTCTGAAAGTGTATTCCCCCATGCTTTTTTATTTTATGTCAATATTAATATAATCAGATTTGGATGTTGATGCTATATTACTGGGATCAACATTTATTGTAGAGGATGTAACAAAATTGTATGGCACTAAAGATTTTGGAGAATCCTTAACAATGTTACAATATTGAAAAGGATTGGGATCTCCTTTGATTGTTATTTCTTATCCATGGTAAGGGAATTTCAAGCATTGATGATAAGTTGAAGGCACTACTTGCATAGAATGAATCCTTGGTCATCCCAAAATAATAGTATATGAAAGTTCCATATCAAGCACTTGGAAAAGAACATCTTTAACTATAGGACCCACTCTGATAGGTAGAACCATAGGACCCTTGGATGATCTTTCTTCTTCATCATAAGCCTTAATAGTAATTTTCTTCTTTGGATCCATGACATTTTCAGAAAATATCAATGAAAGGACTAGTTTTAAAGTGCATATATTCAAGCCAACTCCTCCATCTATGAGAATTCTTTTTATTTTATGGTTTTGAAAAAGGACATCAATATGAAGCAGAACATTATGGGGTTGGTTAATGGCTAGATCATCATGCTCAGTAAAAGATAGGAAATATGGAGTAGTCAAATGTCCTACTATAGCTTTAAATTGGGCTTGATCTAAATCAGTAGTGACATTAGTCTCTAGTAAAGCCTTCTCAAGAATATGTTCATGAGACGGGGATAAGCGTAAAAGCTCTAATATAGATATCTGGGTAGGCATTTTCTTCAATTGATCCAAAAGATTGTATTGATTCAAGACACTAGAAGTGGACTTAGGTACATAGGAGGACTTGTTTTGTGAAGTAGACAGCTTGGATGAGACACCTTGGAGAGTGACCTTCGATTAAGCTTGAGTGGTAACATTGTAAGGAAACTCAGGTGTGAAAACAACTTCCTACGCTAATCTCTATAGGAGAGTATTGTACAAATTCTTATAAATCCTTACAATTTCAGATTTGTTAACTACTTTAACAAAGATATTGCAACCACATACCATGCATACAGAAAAATAGAGAATGACAAAATGATATACCCTGGGGAAACCTTTCGGTAAAAACCCCAACACTCCAAAACCTGCACAATGTATTGATCAAAACTATTACAACTTACAATACACTTGCAATGCAAGTTCTTTCAGAAGATTTTCCAAAACCTTGAAGACAAATCACGACAGCATAAAAATGTTCCAACCATACACTTGCATCACTTCTCTTCACAACCCTAAAAAAGCTTATATCATGCGCTTCACTTTTTAGGGCTACTCCTAAAGATAACCGTATTAGGGTTTTACCATTCTTCGAGAAAATAGGAAGAGTGTACAATACTCAAATTTATCAGTTGCCACATGTCTTCACCTATCATTGAATCTTCCTAACATAGCTCTTACATGTCATACGAATCCATCATAACTGTTTTAGCCATGATTTCCTTACACACAATTCAAGATGCCGACACATCAGCATTATTTGCAAGAAATACATTTTACAAAACAAATAATAAGAATAGGAATTATCCAAGGTTGAGACACCTTATTCCTAACAAACATTAACTAGTTTACGTTCTTGCTTCTCTTTGATAGTAATCACATTAGCATAATACTGCGAAGAATCACATTCTGAGATATGCTTAACATACTTATAATATGTTGTGTTGTAGTTGGCTTGGTTATAACTATTAGTATTATAATAACTTCCCTTCTCATGTTCGAGAAGTGAATCTTTAAAAGTAGTATATGACTCATTTGAGGCATGTCCATCAACACTTATCTCACCACTTTCTATCAAGTCTTGAACCACATGTTTGATTCTTTGGCATTCATTGGTTTTATGTCCTTTTCCTCTATGAAGTTCACAATAATCATCATCATTCCACCAAGATGGTTTCACTCTTGGTTCATAGTCTCTAATCTCAAGAAGTACGCTGAGTTTCTTTGTGATTAACTTCCTTTAAGAAGATTCAAGAGACTTACCTAAAGGAGTGAATGTTCTTTTTCAAGGTATTGGATTATTGTTTAGGTTGTGTGACATGTTTTGATTTCTTTGAGTAGATTGAATAGCATTAGCCTTACTTACAAGATTTAGGATAGGTTGTGTTGAGTTGACATGTCGATTATCAACAATCCCATCATTGACAAGATTTTTGTTTTTATTCCAAAATTTTGATTTGTCATTGTTGTTGTTATTGGAATTATTATTATTAGAACTTAAGGATCCAACATTATCCTTAGTATAGAGTTTGATCTCACCTTTTCTAATCATAGCTTCCTCAATCTCGACTCCATTTTCAATGAGCTTGTTAAAATTAGGACATTGGAGTTGCAATATATAACTCATTTCCGGTGTAAGGTTGTGCAGTAAGATATCCATCCTTTATTGTTCAAGAATTGTCAGTGGATATTTGGAAAATAGTTGATGCTATCTTTGCAAAAAGGTAAGGAAATATTCCCCATGCTTTTGGTGTGTATTGCAAATATTGAGCATAGAGACCTCATGTCTAATATTATAAGAATAGTGTGTCACAAACTTGTCAACTCACTCATTGAATGATTTTATTCCTGAAGGTAATTTAGAAAACCATTCCATAGCTTGTCCCCATAAGCTACATGGAAATAATCTCATAAGATAAGTCTCATTATGAGCTACTTCAATACAAGCAACACAAAACTCACGTATGTGGTCTTGAGGATCCGAGTTCCCTTTGTATTTATCAAATTAGGTGCCTCAAAGTGAGGAGGGAAGGGAACCATTGCCAGATTTTTATCAAAAGGATAGGGACAAACATCATCTAAGGAATATTTCATTGTTGAAGATCTTGTTTGAATGTCATGAAGTTGTTGTTGAAGCTTTTGAATTTGTTGTAAAATAGGGTCCAAAGATGTATTATCTTCTTGTGTGTTATGAGAACTACTAAGTTGCATTTATCCTATAGGTCCATAAGTATGTGTTTCCATGGAACCACTAGGTTGTCCTTGATCATTTATTTTAGGAGTTTCCTTGAGTAGGGAGACATCAAAATCAATTGGTAATTTTACTCCTTGGTGAGCAAGCATGAGGAAGTATTTCTCTTTATGGCCATGTCTAGAATTATTTCTAAGACTTTGTGAAATCAAGGATATTACATGGATTCTTTTAGTTCTTGAATTGACAGATCTTCTTCATTTACAATAAATGACTCTCTATTGGAATATCTTGACCAGGAATTTTCATCATTACTAGGTCTTCCCATTTTGTCTTGGGACTCTGGATTCTCCTATTTCTTTAGTTTTTGTGATCTAGTTTGAAACTTAAAAAGGTAAAGGATGAAATTGAGGTAGATTGGATGAAAGTTTTGATGTGTATGTTGGATAGATAAGAAGATATGAAAAACAAATCTCTAAAGTGTTGAGTGAAATTGATGATGAAAATATAAGTCTATAGGAGATATGGAGCTCACTATTATATCACAAAGACTATCAAAAATAAAACCTAAGTCTCTAGATAAGGATGATAGATCCTGATAGGTGAAAATCACAAAAGATTTTGATGTTTTTAGATGATTATCAACACTAATAAATTGATTTGGAAAGATATGGTTAGATGAAAGAGATGATGAAATGATGAAAATGATGTTCAAACTGGATGATAAGGTCTTGAAAATTTCAAATGTTTCCAGAATCAGAGAGAAGACTTATGTGGGTATTAAAAAATTCTTTTTTGGATTGTTCAAACTTTCTACAAACTAGTTGTGATGAATGTGCAAGAACATGTGTGCATAATAGTGTAAAAATTTTGCAACATGAAGATATAAATGTACAACTCTGGTTGGATATATGCATAGGACAGGTAAATGGATCCACAAGAAGGGGAGATGAATGTGCAGTTAGGTGATGTTTTTAATTTGATGGCAAATTTTTGGTACTTCAGATTTTGATTGTTGTGGTTTTTTTATGTCTTTGTGATTTTTTATGGTTTTTTTGGCCAGAAAATGCATATACACACAGATGCAAGACATAAATGATTGATGCTAAATTGTAACTAAAATGAATGCATAAACACACTTACAATCCCAAGGTTGGAAAAGAAAATATATATTTAATCCTCGCTTGGATAAAATCCAACCATGCTTATTCAAAGTGGGTAGCCTAGGAACTTGGAGACACATGCTCCTCCTTACAGTGTGATGCAAGGGCATCCGGCAATTTGAAGTATTTTGCAGATTCGATATTATAAATGGTTAAATTAGTTTGAGTGTCTTAGATATAATAAATGTTTGTATCCATGACAATTTACTTGTTTAGTTAAAATGGGCTTACTCCAATCAGTCATAAAGCACCGATTAGTTGGATAGGAAAGTTCGGTGGTTAAAAGTTAGTTTTAAAATTTAGTTATTGGGTTTTGAAAATCTTTTTATACATACTATGTAACACCCGAGAACGGTGTGATGAAATAGAGTAGAATAGAGGAAGTGGAGAATCTAAAAGGGAACAATGTAATCGAAAATGGAATAAGGGAAGAAAGAGTTAATTTCTTTGTTCATGCCTTTTTTATTCTTATCATCTGTTATTCCCTGCTTTATTTACTTTACTATTACGTATTTGTAAATAGATTAAAATTATGTTAGAACATGAGTGATATTCAAAATCTAAAATGCTTGTATTTTGATCGAAAATCCTTATCGATCTTAGCAATAAACTGACAGTTATTGAAGTTTATAAATGATCTAATTTCATTTGGACAGACATAGGTTGGTATCGATTTATGCAGGGAATTTTGAAGTTAATTATAAATCTTTAATCAAGTCATATGTGGAATTTGTGGATCAATTTTTATTGAAGAGGATTAAAATTCTGAATCGAGTTTCATTGTTGCAAAATGTGGGTAAAGAGACTAGCTGGACAGTTTGATAAACACTTTGAAGATTATTGAATTTGTTATTGTTAACGTCTGTTGGAAACTGATACTAAGAAAATATGTTTTGATGTTTATTTATGTTTCTTGAACCGGGTTTTGAAGAATGATATAACCATTTATGCATTTTTTATCACAGCAAAGCTTTGAATGTCTATATTTGAATGGGATGCAAAACAATTATTGTTATCAGCTTTGACTGAAACAAGTTTAATGATGTTTTATGCTTTGTATTTGATATTCACATTGATGCAAAAGGTTGGTAGTTCAATATCATGTATCGATATTAAGTTTTATTGAAGGAGCTTCCTATTTTAGTGAATCGATTTCTCTATGAACCGTTATCTATTTCATATTATTGTTAATTACTGATATCGGCATTTTACTGGTGTAACGGGATAATTAAGTGATTATGTTTGACAGTCATATTGAAAATGAGTCATGAGGGAAGTCTGTTCAGAGAGTAAAATTGTATGAGGAACCACTGAGTGTCATATAATGCCAGTGTAGAATGATTGAATGATGTTAAAGACGTTGTGTTTTGAAATGACAGTCAGGGTGGTGGTGTGTTATATTAGGTGTAGGCTCATGTTGAAACTGCAAGAAGGTGTTTTCAACAGTCTGTTGGTGCCACGGGTAGTCAAGTGGTGATGTTTTGACAGTCATTGATGGATGAGTAGATTTGTGGAAGTGATCTACCAAGTCAGAGACTTCCATCTGAACCTTGAGTTGAATTTGAATCCTTGCAGTGATTCCAAGATGTTATTGAATCCTCAGGTTGATTCTAGGTTCCTTAAGGGGATATTGGAAGGCTCTGCATCAAGTGCTATCAGAGCACAGTAAAAGATCTAGTTTGGAGTGAAGATCTAAGATTTTGAAGACCGGGAGTCCTTTGTTGATGCTTGGAGTTGAATCATCCTACAAGAGTGTTCCAAAGTGGTGATTCCAAGTCGGATAGATCTTGGATTGAAGGTGGTTTCTGAGGTTGCTATTTGAACAAGGTTGATAGCAGGTCATCATGGTAGATAATGATGGTACAAGGTACATTCAGAATTCATCCATATTCAGGACACAATGCAAATGCAGGGGTAAGGTATGCAAGGTTGTGGTTTCTAGTGGAACTTTTTCTAGTCTTGTTTCAAATGAAATGGTTTCTAAGTTGAAATTGAAAAGGATAGCACATAAGACACCTTACAGAGTATATGGGGTAAATAATGATCAGTGGATTGATGTTAAAGAATAGGCATTCATTTCTTTCAACATGGGTTCATATTTTGATAGTATTTTGTGTGATATTATGCCTTTGGATGATTGTCATATGATTTTGGGTAGAACATGGCAAGTTGATGTCAAAGCCACACATTGTGGTTGGAAAAATGAATATGTTATTAACAAAGATGGAAAGAAGTTTGTGATGAGTTCACTACAAGATGATAAGGAGACATGGGGAATGTCAAGATCCTAGTTGTTTGGAAGAAAAGAGTTCCTGAGACAAACAAAACATGAAGATGTGAAGATAGAGATGAAGAGTCCACTGAAAGGACAAGGAGGTAGAGTGAAGTAGATAGGATATAAAGAAGATGGTGAATCTCATGGTGAAGAGGTTCAGATTGTTGGGACAAAGATAGAAGAGAGAGTTGTTGATGAAGACATGAAAAGAACATTTGAAGATGAAGGTATGATATTGATTGGGGATATATTGTGCCCACTGAAAATAGGGCAGAAAATGGGTCAAAAATTTTTCTCAAAGGCCAAGGTGAATGAAGTTGATGACATAACCACCAAGGACAAGGTGGAATGCAAAGAAAAAAGGAAAGAAGATGATGCAAAATTTCAAAAAATGGCAGAGGTTTCAAATCATGAAGAGGGCAAGTTGATGGTGAGAAATTCAAAGAAGATGCATCAAAGAATGTGTACTCCAAATATGGAGATGAAATGTTTCAATCTAATGGATTGTTTTTGTATTCTTATTCTGATTTTGTTACAGGTACATGGGGCTATGGTGGAAATGCCTAACATGGTGAAATTGTTGGAGTTTGGTAAAGGTTACATGCTAGAAAGCATATGCTACTGTTTGTTATTTCTATTGATTTGGCATATGTTTACTCAGCCCAAAAGGAGAAAGAGAAGAAGATGTGGAAAGAAGATACATGCTGGGAACTATAACGCAATGTCTGGGTAGATGGAACACATGGGTGCGAAGATAGCTTTTAGCATGGACAAGCATGGTAAGGATGAGGTCACAGTCATGAAGCATTTAATGAGCAAAGAGGACATAGGGTGTCCATATATAAAGATCACATACAAGGGGGAGAAGAGCACAATTCCAGGACATGAAGGTGCCTTGAGATCTATTTGTTTTGTAGGTACAAGGTTTCCTAGGGACTAGGAAACTTTTGAAGTCAGGGAGTATGATGCAAGGGAATCTGACAATTTGAAGTATTTTGTAGATTTGATATTATAAATGGTTAAATTATATTGTAAATTAGTTTGAGTGTCTTAGATATAATAAATGTTTGTATCCATGACAATTTACTTGTTTAGTTAAAATGGACTTACTCCAATCAGTCATAAAGCACTGATTAGTTGGATAGGAAAGTTCGGTGGTTAAAAGTTAGTTTTAAAATTTAGTTATTGGGTTTTGAAAATCTTTTTGTACATACTATGTAACACCTGAGAATGGTGTGATGGAATAGAGTAGAATAGAGGAAGTGGAGAATCTGAAAGGGAACAATGTAATCGAAAATGGAATAAGGGAAGAAAGAGTTAATTTCTTTGTTCACGCCTTTTTGATTCTTATCATCTGTTATTCCCTATTTTATTTAATTTACTGTTATGTATTTGTAAATAGATTAAAATTATGTTAGAGCATGAGCGATATTCAAAATCTAAAATGCTTGTATTTTGATCGAAAATCCTTATCGATCTTAGGAGTAAATTGACGGTTATTGAAGTTTATAAATGATCTAATTTTGTTTGGACAGACATAGGTTGGTATCGATTTATGTAGGGAATTTTGAAGTTAATTATAAATCGGTAATCAAGTCATATGTGGAATTTGTGGATTGATTTTTATTGAAGAGGATTAAAATTCTGAATCGAGTTTCATTGCTAGAAAATGTGGTTAAAGAGATTGGCTGGATAGTTTGATAAACACTTTGAAGATTATTGAATTTGTTATTGTTAATGTCTATTGGAAATTGATACTAATAAAATATGTTTTGATGTTTGTTTATGTTTCTTGAACCAGGTTTTGAAGAACGATATAACTATTTATGCATTTTTTATCACAACAAAGTTTCAAATGTCTATATTTGAATGGGATGCAAAACAATTATTGTTATCGGCTTTGACTGAAAGAAGTTTAATGATGTTTTATGCTTTGTATTTGATATTCACATTGATGCAAAAGGGTGGTAGTTCAATATCATGTATCGATATTAAGTTTTATTGAAGGAGCTTCCTATTTTAGTGAATTGGTTTCTCTATGAACCGTTATCTATTTCATATTATTGTTAATTACTAATATCAGCATTTTACTAGTGTAACAGGATAATTAAGTGATTATGTTTGACAGTCATACTAAAAATGAGCTGTGAGGAAAGTCTGTTCAAAGAGTAAAATTGTATGAGGAACCACTGACTGTCATATAATACCAGTGTAGAATGATTGAATGATGTTAAAGACTTTGTGTTTTGAAATGACAGTCAGGGTGGTGCTGTGTTATGTTAGGTGTAGGCTTGTGTTGAAACCGCAAGAAGGTGTTTTTGGCAGTCTGTTGGTGCCACGGGTAGTCAAGTGGTGATGTTTTGACAGTCATTGACGGATGAGCAGATTTGTGGAAGTGATCTACCAAGTCAAAGACTTGCATCTGAACCTTGATTTGAATTTGAATCCTTACAATGATTCCAAGACATTTTTGAATCCTCAGGTTGATTCTAGGTTCCTTAAGGGATATTGGAAGGCTCTGCATCACAGTGCACTCACTTTTCTGGCACACCAAGTTCTGAATTCAATAGGTCATTACTTCCCAAAGAACTTCTATCACTACTATGAACCATGAGTAATGTGAGGTGTCTTCATGGGCTTGGGTGACCCCTTGAGCCAATAAATAGAAGGTTTTTTGCCACTAAAACAATAGCATGTAGTAAGGGCATCTGTTAAGGTGGCTTTGAGCAATCCATATTCCCAATTAAGGGGACTCCCCCAATCCTTCCAAAGTAATATTTTTACACCTTTACAATGTAGGGAAATTAACGCACCCCATAGGTACTAAAGGATATTTTGGTTTCTATAATGAATTCACACCTATTCATTGTGAGACTAATCACAATGACTTTTTATATATATACTATTTTGGAAGGTCTTGGCTTCAGCCTATTACTGGTTGGGTTGTTCCTTGGGGTGAGTACCTATTTTCCCACCAAAGATCACCCTCTAAAAGATATAACAATTTCTCTTTCACCCAATATTTGCAAAGGTGAGGGGAAAGGATACATTGTTATAGATTTTGGGATTACAAAGTGCTAAAAGAAAGACACATCAAACACTTGATCTATGCTAAAGAAGACACAAAAAATGAAATTCATATTGTATTTTAAGCCCAAACAAGGTTATGGTTTTCATTAACAACCTCTTTTATTCCATGGAACCTGCAAGAAAATATGTGAGTAGTTAAGAGGGGTCTTCGACAAAACATATTGAAAAAAAAACCTATTGACTAAATGACAGAAGACAACAAAATTCTTAAGGTGTTAGCTAAATGCAAATTCAATTAAGAAATATGTTAACCTACGAGTTTGAACAAATACGTAAAATAGTATAATAAAAGTGCATAAAACAACAAATGCACAACAAAATGGAATGTATGTGCAACAAAGTTAAATGAATGCACAATAATAACATAAGCACAGTGGAATGAAATGAGAGTGCATGAACAAGTGATATTTGAACAGAAATAGGAATGGTAGATAGAAAATGACTAATATAATAGAAATATTATGATAGCAGAAATGAATGCGTAGAAACAGAAGATGTAAGCATAGCTATCGAGTATGAATGCTTAGAAATAACTTGTATGTACCTTCATACATAAAGCTAAGATTTTGATGGTTAAATTTTTGGGTCGGCCCCACAGTGCATACCACAAATGTATGAAAATTATGTATCCTATCCTATAAATGAACTACTAATCCACTAATTAGTTATAAATTCTATCTAAAGATGCGCACACAATGAAGATTACAAAAGTAACTTAAATAAAAATGTGATTTTTACCTTCACTTACCCATGTAGCTTGTATCCATTGTCCTCCTAACTTTAAATTCTTGATTCGGTGAGCTCTCAGACTTGTAAATCTGCTCCTTCAAGATGTTTTCAAAGTGTGGAGATAGTGGACATGAAAATGCAAAACTAGATTAAAACCTAGAATGATCTCTATGAAATGGTGGATGATGCAAGATTTCATGGATATGGATGCTATGATATAATCACAATGAAACTAAATTAATTGATTGCTAAATGATTTCTAATAATGCTAGTTCTCAAATCTCAAAGATGTTTTTTTATCACTATTCACTATTGGCCTCACAAAGGAGAGAAAAGATCCTTTTGTAGATTTTTGAAGACCTCAAACTTAGGTGGCAAGATCAAAGGGTGGAGATTGAAAGATGGAGGATCCTAGGGGTGAAATTGACTTGGTTAGGGGAGTTGAGGGAAATGTGGATTTAGTTGGAATGTGAGAGGAAGAATAGGAGAGATGTTCCTCTGGCATTGACAAGAGAGAGTTTAAGGTGGAAGGGAAAGACACATGTCAAGTGTCTCAGAAAGACCCTTGAGAAGAAGGTGGGAAGACATTTTCCTCATACGGACTCTTGGCACAAGTATCCCATGAGTCACCTTTGACTCCTTGAGGTGGCTAAAGAAGCTCCTAAAGAATAGGACTTGTGACATAGACCAAGTTCAAAGAGGACATGTGGTCATAACGCCAAGTATCATGAGGCCACATAGTCCTTAAGAATAAAACACATGGGGAGGATAAATATGCTAATAAAGAATTAAAATTAATTAATTATTTTAGCTAGGATGATGTGTCAAGTGAGGTGGAATGTGAAACTTAGTCATATAGTGATTGTGTAATAAATAATTAATTAAATTACTTTAATAAGTCTAATTAGGAGACTTAGGATAACAAGAATAATGTAGATGAATATACTAAATAAATTAAATAATTTACTTAGCAATAAAAGAAGTAGACATTAATTAAATAATAAATATTTAATTAATTCATCAAGCCAGTTTTAAGTGTATACAACACTAACATTTTTTAACACTTTAAAATGAAAAATGTATTTCATAAAATGAAATATCAAGGCAGCCCTTTAGATCAAATGTGGATTAGGAACATACACAGATCCATGAATAACTATTAAGAGTCATGCCCAAAATTATTGGGCAAAACACACCGAAAAACACCAACAATTTTTTTTAAAGATAATAATTCATTTACTAAAATATACTAAAATTAACTTAACATTACATAACTATGCTTTGTAATATTTAAGGCCACTTAATGACTTGAATGTTGATTTATTTAATTATTTATTTTAAATTAAATTATTGGTAGCCCATCGGGAGAATTATTGCACCGACTACCATCAGGATTTCTTTGGTATGGCTACTCCAACAACTACCCTGAAATCCATCTTAGAAGAATGAGGGAAGGTCATGCATACAAATGGACGTTAGAAAGATTAAATTTAATCTAAGTGTATTTAGTGGAAGTGAAACCAGGATACTAATGGTTTAGAAAAATAAAATATAAAACATGCCACGCATAGTCATTTTGTCGCACATTCCCAAAGGTGGAAGTGTTTTCCCAAATTTAGCCTGAAATGCATCTTGGGTCATTGATCTATGCATCATCCAATGGTCACTGGAAGTCACTGTCAAATGCCATGACACACACCTTCCTTTTGTGAAAATTTTCAAAAGGAGGTGTAAGTTTCCCCATATCGGCATGAAATGTATCCTGGTCGTAGATCTCATGATCATCTTGTGATGGTCGTTAGCTGATGTCGAATGTTGAGGGCCCCATTCTGGACAAGTGTCCTTCTTTCGAAGAACTTTAAAAAAAAGAGGAGGTCCTTTCTTAATTCTACCTGAAATACATCATGGGTCATAGATCTTATACTCATCCTGTTGTGGATGATAGTCGATGATGATGCTGAGGGTCCCACTCAAGATACACATCTTCTTTTCAAAGATCCTTTCCAAAAGGAGGAGGTCTTTTCTCAATTCGGCCTTGTTAAGGTTTTTAGGATTGTTGCAAATGTAATAGAACTATTTGATTGTATGTGTTTTCCAAATGCAAAAATCTCTCGCATTTATATTGAGAATGAGCTAAGAAGACACATGTCCCTTCATGGGACATGTCTATTCATTATTATGTAATTAATATAATGAATATTGTGATTTTATATATATATATATAGACACACACACACACACACATACATATCTTCACTAGTATTGACTTATAGTGTTTATCCAAATGAAGCTACAAAACATCATAACTCCCTCTTAGCCAGGGAAGATAAACACAAGAACAAATATTACCTCAATGTAATATAGTAATAGATCATAAGACTTCCATCATTTGATATCTTGAGTATTGGCCTATCAGAATGTCAACACATGACATTCACCAAGTACTTTGAGTATTGGCCTATCAAAACATCAACATATGATATTCACCAAGTACTCAATAAGGTATTGGCCTATAGAATATCAATACCTGATGTTCATTAAATACCTATCATATATCTGTACACACAACTCATAAACCATTAATTTAATGACATCTAACACTTAGTTATTGATTTACAAGATACATCTATACAAAAAAACTCATAAACCATCAATTTATTGACATCTAACACTTAGTTGTTGATTAATCCATCATGATTTGTTTCAACATTATAAATAATGTATATCATGACTTAAGTTATTGTAAGATTGGCACCTTCCAATAAATTCTGCAAATACAAGTGATAATCATTTGGAATTCGTCACTTCCTCATGATTTATACAAGGCCCAAAAGGCATTCATGATTCCTAGTCCTCTGACTATTATGGATTCTTGATCACTGGAGAATCCATCTCAGTATGGACTACTCCCTATGAATCAATATGACCAAGATTATCAAAATTTGATTTAACCATATCCTCTATTTGCTCCCTCTGAAGCTCAAGTTCTTGTATCAACCTCTTGTCTTCTTTTGAAATGTCAGACTCTCTCTACATCTAGTCTAAATCATCAATTCATTTGCAAGAATTAAGTTCTTTCTCCCTTGAATGCAATTTTCTTGTTCTTTCATCCTGAAGGTATGTCAAAGAGAGAGTACAAATATCTCACTAAACTATCTCAACCGAAAATACCAATGATAGAAGCATACAAGATTTTACTAACCAATAGTATAGCATGAATTACAAACTTAAAAAATTATGTGCATTAATAAAATATGGAATACTTATCTTTTATAAATCTCAAGTATTTCATTTTGTAAGGTGAGACCGTATAGAAAATATCATGCAAATTCACAAAATGATGTCATTGTTCTTGGACATTACCAGAATTCTTCACATGACCTGTCTTGAATATTCAAAGCTTCTATATACTATGACAACCTTCAATCTTATCAGATCTCCCTTCAAGCAGTTAGGCTTTTAAAGAAGGAACCTCACTCATTTACAGATTTTGCATAGACCCGTACATAGTCAGTCATAACTTTTTAACCCAACACTTTCTTGGCAATCGCTCCGATGAGATTTTTTTTAATTTGTTTTTCACCAACATATCCAAAATTTAGAAAAATCCAATGGTGTATTTGTGAGATATGGTCCTTGCATTGAGACTATATTTTCTAAGATAGTCAAACATTCACCATCAACAAACTACTCTCTTACATTTGCAACTTGGCTCTGATACCATGTTAAAGTTTTTAGGATCGTTGCAAATGTAATAACACTGTTTGATTGTATGTGTTTTCCAAATGCAACAATCTCTTTC
This sequence comes from Chamaecyparis obtusa, assembly GCA_027943335.1. Lineage (NCBI taxonomy): Eukaryota > Viridiplantae > Streptophyta > Pinopsida > Cupressales > Cupressaceae > Chamaecyparis > Chamaecyparis obtusa. Next base: position 180,790 of record BSBK01007891.1, read on the forward strand.
ATTTATATTGAGAATGAGCCAAGAAGACACATGTCCCTTCATGGGACATGTCTATTCATTATTATGTAATTAATATAATTACAATTATGATTTTATATATATATATATATATATATATATATATATATATATATATATATATATATATATATATATATATATATATATATATATATATATATATATATATATGTATATGTATATGTATATGTATATGTATATGTATATGTATATGTATATGTACACACACATACATATATATATATATGTGTGTATATATATATATGTATGTGTGTGTATATATATATACATATACATATATATACACACACACACACACACACACACACACACATATATATCTATATATATCTATATATATATATATATATATATATATATATATATATATACATATATATATATCTCATATATACTAAATATATATACATATCTTCACTAGTACTGACTCATAGTGTTTATCCAACTGAAGCTAAAAAATATCAACATGTCTGAAATACACCGTGGGCCTTTGATCTAATATTCATCCAACGACTGATAATTATTGATGGCAGGTATTGTGGACCCTACTTACTTTGCTATAATTACGTCTATTAGGAGAGGAAGAAAGGAGAAGACATCGTCAACGAAGGGAAGTAGTGGTCTTTTCGAACTTTGAAGGAAAGACTAAAAGAGTTTAAGTTACTGAAAAGGCTTGGCTATTGTCGGTAAGGTAGCCAATGAAGTTTGGAACTTTAGAAATAGAGGCTAAGGGGTTTGATTCCTTTTTTTTTTTTTAAACAATGGAGAAGCAAGTCCAAAAGACTGGGAAGGTATAAGTCCATGCTTGACTTGGAAATAATATAATTTGAGGGTGGAATATTGAAAAGAAGAGGAGGTGATGCATCTTTGATATTCTGACCCAAGAGTTAAAAAGTGTCTGACAAGGTAAGGGTTGGAAAACTTAAAGATTCTACTTCTTCATGGAGTATTCCAAAGCTTTAACCAAGGCAGAATAGCCAGATGGAAGGGATGAATCTGATATTTCTTCAACACTCAAAAGAAAACATATAGTTGCATTCTAAGGATGGAACTAAAAAGAAGGATAAGTCTGGGCCATTACCTGTGGCTTAAGTAAATCTCTAAGAACCACACAAGGAAGAATTTTAACATAAAAGGAATGTTGAGAAAATGGTGTTGTACACCTTGCATAATAATGTTTATCATTGTATTATTTCTATTATTATGTAAATGTTGCACCTAGATGGACGTGCAACATGTAGGGATTCCCGTGGAATATTTTTTGTGAGTTGTATTGTAACATTGTGATATTATTTGATGTAATTATTTAATATTAGGAAAATAAAGTAAATAAAGTACCCAATATTAAATGTGGGTCAATAGGGTTTGGTAGCACATGGTTTATGTAATACCACTTGGTGGTTTTGTGGGAGCTTGTTTCTATAAAAGCAACCATGAGGGTAGTTGTTGAAGTAAGACAGGTGGAAACAGGTTAGCCAAAGGTAGCATTTGTGAAGGTTGGAAACATGGCATGGGATGTGTGGATTCGTGCTTGTTCACGTGGATTACTTGGTTGTGGCTAGGGCTTTGAAAGCTTCCATAGTTGTATTGCAATGGTGTTTTGTTGAATAATACATGGTGATGGATGCTTTTGGAGGCTGGGTTTTTCCCTCATGAGGGTTTCCTAGGATCTATCTTGTGTCACATTTTTGTGGGTATGTTTTCTGTTCTCTTGCATGTGGATTTTAAGTGTTTATTTGCTTCAAATCTATTATGGGCTATGTGGAAATGTCATATTGTTGTATACAAGTTTTTTATCAAGTGGTATCAGGGCTATGATTTTTGTTGTTGTTGTAATCCTAGATTGAATCCATGGGAATGCATGAAAGAATAAAAGAAAATGTAAAGATATATGGGTATTGTAGGTTGTTTATTGCAGATTTGAGGGTTTTGGGTTTGTTGTTATGATGGGTTGTTGGCAGATTTTGGGCATGAAAAATTGTTGGTGAAAGGGGTTTTAGATTGTTTCATTTTAAATGAGGGTTTTTTTTTTCTTTTTTTTTTTTTTTTTTGGGGGGGGGGGGGGGGGGGGGGGGGGAGGGGGGGAGTTTGCATAGATGACCTCCTAGGTAGGAATGGACCTCACCATTAGATCTAGGTTGGCCTTGCCATAAATTTTGATATATAATATGTCCTAGTTTGGCCATGTTAAAAGAAAATGCAAAAGGTTTTTTAGTTTCAGCCTATGATGGCCGTCAAATTTAATCCCATCGAAATTTTCATCACAAAAAAAATCGCAGTGAAAAAATATTATCTTGGTAAAACAACCATAACTTTCTCTCAGGATATCAGATTTTGGACTTCTTATAGTCATTGGAAAGATAATTTAGAGCACTACAACTTGGTGTAGGTTTGATTCTATGATTTTAACATTTTGTCAAGTTTTAAGAGCTCGAAAGTTAGATGTTATTTATTTTGAGCACAGATTTGGGCATAAATTGGGCTTATAGAGTCAGATTTTGGACTTGGAATAGTCAACAGAAAGCTCCACACATTTGTTCAGATGCAGTGCAGGTTTGGTATGGTTTATTTACTGATATATTGATCTGAACAGGTTTATGGGTTATTTTGACTATGGTGACATTGTGAGTTTATGACAGAGTTTATTTTCAAGATTTGGATTTGATGGCATTGTATACTCATCTTATATTTCAGATTGGTCTCATGATGATATGGTTATCAATGTTTAATTTGGATATGTATGATGACTTGTTGGATCTATAAGTTGTGTAGTGTTGTAAGTGGTCTATACTTATAGGTTGCATTTATGACTTGGATATGATTTGTCTTTGCTCATTGATCTTTCATTATTGATGCATATTCATATTTGTGGCTTGGATTTGGGTTTTATATGCCCTTAGTCACATGATTTTCTGATTTTTTTTCATGTAGAAGGGATGAGATGTTGTTACCAAGTACAGTCATGGTGGAGGATTGTGATTGACTATTTTATGTTGACAAGTTAGACATTTTGAGAGTTACATGCTTGGTTCATGGATGTGATCATGGTGACATGTATTTTGGCATGACATGATTGGATATACAAGTAATTAATTGGTGCTTCCTGATTTAGTTATGGTGGTATATCTTCTTGGTTGAGGATCATGGTTATTTGGTTTCTTTGAGGAGCTCATGAGGTGCACTTTGATTTCTTTGATAGTATGATGTCTTGGTTGATTCTCATGGTTAGAGGATGGTTTATTCATCATGATATCATGGATAGCTTGGATACATGGTTTAATGGGAGATTATGATAGTGATGAGGTGGTAGTGCGGGATTGGTTCCTGGTTTGGTTTGTATCTTCTTGGTTTGGAGATTTGGGTTTTACTTGGTACTAACACTTTGGTTGTGTGTAGTAGACATGGAGGATCTTCATGTAGGAGATGGATTTTATGATTCCATGGGTGACTTGGTACTACAGTTGAGTGGGAGTTGTTGGCAATGATATATTTACTGAGTGTTTGTAGATGTTGGAGGATGTCTTAGATATTGTTGCTCCAGAAGCATCTTTGACATTTTCTGGTGCCCTTGTAGGTGGTTGGTTATCTTCATGTTGTGTGGGGATGGTTACATCTTGAGGACTCATGGGGTCCTTGGTAAAGGTGTGGTTAATGCTTTCATTTGACATATTATCCTTGGTTTTAGGATGGATTCATTATTATGTAATGGTACACTCTTGATATGTGTTTAGAGTTTTGGCATGTTATGGTATGTTCATATGGAGCATAGTATCTCTTTGGTTGAGATGGTTTAGATCATGGTTTTCATGTTTATGATCTTGACTCCTAGGTTGGATTTGTGACATTGATCTTGGTTTAATTTCTTGGTATTTCATATTGAGTACATTGATCATTTGTTGGATACCTCATGATATTGCTATGTTGCATTTGGAATTGGCATGGTTTGATTGGTTACAGGTGCTCATGGATACTTAGAGATAGAGGTGATGTTGATTTTCTCTTGGGATTAGAGATGTATGTGTTGGGATGGTTGATGGTTTCAGCAAGAAGACCGAGGACCATTCACCTGATATGGACTTGATAGGAGTGTGTTCTTAGATTAGTCTTGGTTGGAGACTTGGATATCTTGATGAGAATTTTCATTCTCCACTCTTGGTCTACTCAACGGTTTACTACTTGAGAGGTATAACCCTTTGTTTATTCTCAGGTGCATTGTGTTTATGCTTATCTTTCATGGATATGGATCTTGAGCTATGGTGTGAGTTAGTTCTAGAGGGTTCATTTGAGAGATGGTTTTGGCATTGGTTATCTCCTTGTGCATATTTTGTTATTATGATATCATCATGGTTGAGTTTAGGAGATTGTTTTATTGGGCATGTTTCTTGGATTAGGAATGGTTATGTGTTTGTTCTTCTTGTGAGAGGCTTACATCCATGATTGGTTATATGGTATGGTTTGGGTGTTGTTGTGGCTTCTTGTTTGGGGTTTTATGGAGGAGATCATACTTGGCACAGTCTTGCATCTAGAGGTTTGTGTAGAAGTGCATGATACATGTTATGATTTGCATGGTCTCTTTGGTCTTGGTTATCTTCTTGGATGTTCGGTTTCACTTACATTGGGTTTGAGATTGGTTGGAGTTTGTGATCACTGGTTTGTGTTCATGTGTGTCATGTGAGAGATGACATGGTTATTCCTTTATCTCTTTGCGTTGTTGGTTGTGGAGAAATTGGGAGAGTGTTAGAGACTTTTTGTGAGAGTTTTTCTTGTAGGATATTGGTTTATATGTTTCATATTGTTGCAGATTTCCTTGACACTACATGGATTCACTTCTATGAGATGTTGTGAGTGGATTAATTTTTCAGATTTGACATTACCTTTATAGAGGGAGCTTCTTGGTGTGTATGTGTGAAGTATTTTTCTTGAGGCTTGTGGTTGCAGGTCATAGGTTGGATATGTTGATTTTGAGATTCACTTGGTATACCTTAGAGGTATGGATAGCTGGATGGGTTAGAACTTATTGTGGGTGTTATTTCAACTATGGTTTTGATGACTACAGATACATGATATTACCTTTGGACTGAGTGTTTGTGCTTGGGATATTAGTTGGTATAGGATTTATGTTTCTTATGTGACAGGTTGGGTGGATTTCTCTTTGGATGGCTTCTATGTATGTCATGTGGTTTTGGCATAATAGGAGTTGGGTTCATTCATGTTTGAGATGGTGGATACTTAAATTTGTTGTGGGTACCTAGATGGAGAACATGGTGTACTTTGGTTCATGATGGTGTATGTGTTAGGAGGGATTGTTCCCTTGTTCATTTATGTGGCTACGTATTGACCCTTATGCAATGTATACAAGTGGGATATTGTTGAGAAAATAGTGTTGTACACCTTGCATAATAATGTTTATTATCATATTATTTCTTTTATTATGTAAATGTTACACCTATATGGACATGAAACATGTAGGGATTCTCATGGAATATTATTTGTGATTTGTATTGTAACATTGTGATATTATTTGATGTAATTATTTAATATTGGAGAAATAAAGTAAATAAAGTAACCAATATTAAATGTGGGTCAATAGGGTTTGGTAGCACATGGTTTATGTAATACCACTTGGTGGTTTTGTGGGATCTTTTTTCTATAAAAGAAACCATAAGGGTATTTGTTGAGGTAAGACAGGTGGAAACATGTTAGCCAAAGGTAGCATTTGTGAAGGTTGGAAGCATGGCATGGGATGTGTGGATTCATGCTTGTTCACATGAATTGCTTGGTTGTGGCTAGGGCTTTGAAGGCTTCTATGGTTGTATTGAAATGGAATTTTTTTGAATATTACATGGTGATGGATGCTTTTGGAGGCTGGTTTTTTCCCTCATGAGGGTTTCCAAGGATATATCTTGTGTCACATTTTTGTGGGTATGTTTTCTATTCTCTTGCATGTGGATTTTAAGTGTTTATTTGCTTCATATCTATTATGGGTTATGTGGAAATTTCATATTGTTGTATGCAATTTTTCTATAAGGAAACTTAAAAATAATTGAAGTGTAGAAATTATATCTTAAAGAATAAAAAACTATAAATTTCAAAGGTAGGGAAAATTTCCATTAAGTGAACACATTAAAGTTAGGTTTATGTTCTTTTTGATAAAAACCAATAATATTTGTAAATGCAAGACTATTATGTCCTACTGACTTAGATATGCATAGGATTCTTTCTTTCTCTACAACATAAAATTTCAATGAAGAAACACTATATGTGATCTTCAAATAACAAGATATGCATAGTATTTTTCTTGTTTCATTAAACCAATAAGGTATTACAAAACTGAATTCAGATTCCTTCAATGAAGAAATGTCATGAAACACTTTTATCTTAACAAATTTATGTTCAATCAATTACATCCAAACTTCAAAATACAGAGATACAACATGGATAAGGATTTCAACATAATATACACATGACTATAGTTTAAGATTACAATAATAAGATAACATAGGATCTTTCAACGTACATACTGTTCAAAAATAACTGTAACAAAAATAGTTAATAATCACCACTGTCACATAACAAAGCTACAGAAGACTTATGCATGCAAGTTGCTTCTATTGGGCTTTAAACCACACACAAGGTTCAGAAATATAGCTGCACAATTCTATTCCTTTGGCATCACAAAATTCTTTCTTTCTTGGATCATTTTGTATCAAGGACTTGCAGTAAAAGCAAGGTTGACCATGGAGGCTCACCTCCCAAGCTAGGCCACTCCCAAGCTAGGAGAACCATAACCAAATAGGTAACAGACAAACATGGAGTACATAAAATATTTAACATAGATAAAAAATAACACACAAGAGTTTCCCAACCCAAGGCTTAACATAAAGTCATTTAACTTAGTTAATACAAGGTGAAGGTGTACCAAGTATCTATGCGGAGAAAGTTGTGAAAATAACAAACAATGCCTTGACAAGGTAACACATAACTTAATTTTCAACATCTTTTTGAACCCTAATCAACCCTTATGCCCTCCAAATGGCCTTAGGCCCATAATTCCCTTTATACCCCTTGTTTTACAATAAGCAAACAACTGCATGGACCCCATAATCCATAATTCTTCCTTATCTTCCCATAAGAGAGACTTTGCACTCGATGGACTGTCTAGAGACCCTTCACCCATAAACTTACACAACATCAATAATCTTGACTAAACTCAGGGATGAAGGTGGACTAAGTATCCATGATTCTTAACCATTTTCTCCTTTGGAAGGAGGCTAAGCACTCTAATGGACTATCTAGAGACCCTTCATCGCTAGGCTTATACTTCCCTCCCAAGGGTAAGTTATGGCCTTACACTCGCATGAACAAATGACACAAAAGATAGATTATAAAGATGTAATCAAGACATTATTCACAACAATAGGACTTTATTCACATCACAAGTGCAATCATAGACTCATACAATACACAAATTACATGATATGAAGGATGTATTTTTTACTCTACTCAGGTTAAGATATTCCAACCTCTACCTAGGTGTGACAAGGTGACAGTTGAGGAAGAGCTGCCCAAACCCAATGATTTTCCCTTGCAATTTTGCTTCCAAAACTAGACGTCTCCAAAACTAGACAGTGGGTGATCGATCTAAAAAACTCTAGGAAGTCTCCCTAAATAGGCTTCTACTGACTCCCAACATTTTCTGGGTATAGATAAAAATTCAATGCACCACCTATCCCCAAGACTATCTCATCCCAAAATCTAATCTTCCAAAACCTTATCTTTCAAAATCTAATCTTTGTCCATCTAGACAATCATCTTATGAAAGGCTCGAGACTCAACCTAGGTGGCATTATTACAATAAATGACCCTTTCCCATATATTCAATAGGTGGGATTGCAGAAGAGAGGCTATCTTCCCCTGACAAAGATTAGTCTGATTGCATTAACTTCTTCTTATGATTCTATCTAGGGTTCTTTCTTGGAACATACTCAAGCTTGTCTTTCTAGGAAACTTCATGAGGATTCAAAAAAGGTAGAAGGAATGCATTGATTACAAATTCTTCCCCAAAGGATACATCTATGCCAACAAATGCACATTAAAAGTGTCAACTAACACCATAAAATGTACATAACTTAAAAATATACTTGACAAGCCCCTTGATGAATACATGCCAAAATTCACATTATGAAATAAAACACGTTACAATGAGGTTTTGTCTCTTTATTAGACACAACCTTGGCTTCCACTTGTTTTTAACTATAGTTTCATACATAGATTTAGTTCTAGTTCTCCTAATTTATTCCATGGTCATCTCCTACACATCTCAAACCAACCATCAGTAGCTCAAGAATTCATATGCATTATAATATATGGAATACACATCAATCAGACATATATCAATTAATCATTATATTTTTTTCATGTAGCATTTCTCAATTCAATTTACCATAACAATTACATCACTTTCTACATGAGAATATTTTCATGAATGAAAATCATTAAATCTCTCTACCATTCAATTCCCAATAAGATCATTAATCTTTATAATTATACAACTTCCATTTCCTACATTATCCACACAAGGAACACAACATATTCATCGTATTCATGCAAATCAAATAACCTTGATGTAACATAATACTTCATAAAGTCATTGTTCTAAATGTTGAAACATTCTAAAATTAATTTGTGTCAAAATTGGATGTGGTCAATCCTTGACATATTGTTGGCTAAAAATTTTGTAAGCCGCTAAGACTACACCTTACAAAATTGTAAATTTAGGCAACTTCTCATGAGATTTCTCTCTCCTCTCAGCAATAGGGGAGGCTCCCTTCTTACCGTAGGTGGCTTCAATAAAAACTTAACTAAAATTACAAAAAGAGCAGTTCTCTTAATCAATTCCTCTTTTTTCAGGAATGATTTGCGTACAACTACTACTTTCTAACTTAACAAAAAGTGCCTTATTGCTACAATAATATTGGTGACTCTAGAGTTGACATAAGAATAATACCAGGGAAAAAACCTTCTTTTAATATTTTGTGAAACAAAAATAGGAACCCAAAGTCTCATGCACTTGTCTCATGAGGATTCAAGCAGAATAACCATTAAGGCACAAAGTCTCTTACTGGATACTCTCAAATTTAATAAAAACACTTACAATTGAAGTCCAAAGTCTTCAGCTCTAAGTAATTGCAGCCACTACTATCTATCACAATTTGTCCTTCTACAGCTCAAAGTCTTCAAAAGTTCAATTTGGCTTTGAATGCAATAGGCAGCTCAAAGTCTGCACAATTGAATTCAAATCCCTCTTGAGCAAAACTCCAAAACTCACAATCAATATCCAGAAAATTTCATCACATAACACCTTGAATCAACACAAAGTTTGAAAGAAAGTTGCCCCTTTTATTGAAAGTAATTCAAATTTACATCTAAGCTCAAAGTCTTAGAGTGTAGATACAAAGTGGTAGAATTTTCTCGCCTTGCCAAAAGATGATTATTTACCATGAGCTCCCTCCTTTATATAGGAAAAGAGTGGAGAGAAAGGTGGATAAAGAAGGGGAAAACCCTTAACCACCTTGACTTATTCCCTAACTAACTAACTAATTTTGACTTATTCAAAGTTGCATGCCTAATGCACTTGCAACTTGATTACATGTTACAGTTTTGCACGTGATACTATCACATGCAATTACATCTTTTTTTACTTTACATGTAATATGTCAAATAAAAATTACAAAGACATGATAAAAATATTCTAAGTGCTTGACAAGAAAGACCCCTATTACATCATCCACTTTTGGTCTCCACGCTGCTACAAGGATGCTTTACGATTGATGTGCTTGGTTTAGTGGAAGTATCTTGACCTAGAATAGGAACTTGCATCCTTTCCCATTCTACAGTATAATGGTGGTTGTCTCTTGAGAAGCACATTTGTTTCCTTCCATCTCTGTCTTGAAAGCATTCTGTGCATTTATTCATTCTTTCACCTCATTGTAGGCTTCATTATGTGATCATTCTTGTCTCGTGTCCCTCTTTCTTCTATGCATATCTATGGTTATGCATGTTGTCATTCTTGATTTTCCAGAAAAAAACTATAACATGGTCTTTCAAGCTTAAACTTTGCATATCTAGAAGAGTATATGCATAGGATATAAGTGGAAGGCCTTCGAGTAACAAAGGGAGAAGGATTTTAGGCAAAACCAACTCTTCAAATGAGGGAAAACTCAAAAAATGAGATTTTCTAGGAGCATTGCATATGAATGGACAATAAGTGGTAGGTAAGAAAATGAAGCATGGATGGGTCCATTGCATACTTTTTGATTTACAAGTATGGATTTTGGAAGACTATGAAAATGACATATGGCTGGAAAACTTTAGCATAGCGAAGAGGTGAATGGATTTTAGCTCAAAAATAGTAAGGAAGACCCAAAAATGGGTTTCTTGGAGGTGATTTCATATGTGGACAATGAGAATTATGAAGGGAAACATGTATGAAAATGAGTGGATATGATGTCTAGTTATAATAAATTGTTATGTTTTCATCATAAGAAAATGTGCAAGCAACCACCATCATGAATTTCAAGTCATGTGGCAGAGATATAGCAAGCGCGGATGGAGTGTGTATACGAATGAAAATGGGATTTTTGGATGCAAAAGCATGTTGCAAAGTGAGCTTATTTTCCTTCATAATTTCATTCAACAAAAGGGTTTTTAATCCCAACTACATATGCAAGCAAGATGAAGCACTTGCATATGCAACTTGGAGAATTTAGACAGAAGATAGAAGGAGCACAAATTATATACAAAACAAATGCAAATCTGAAAATGAAATGAAGAGATTTACAAAAAAATGAAAGAAAACATATATACAACTTTACCCTATGAAATTCAAAAGAATTTTTTCCTTTTTTTCCTCGAGAAGCAAAGAAAGAAGTCTATTTAATCTCTTATGCAAAATCTGAAAATGAAATGAAGAGATTTTAGGATTTAGAAAGATTACATGAATAGGAGTTAAATAGATTTCAAATATTGACCCAATCCTTGCAAAATGACTGCATTTTTTAGTCAAGATCCATTGCTTGCCAAGTGTGGGAAGTTAGAGAAACAAAATGCAAGAGAATAGCAACAAAAATTGACTATTTCAAATGCACATGTAATGGCAATTAAAAATGGCATCCAGGGCATCAAATGCAACTTAAAAAGAACAATAGACAAGCTGCAAATGATAAACAATACCCAAGAACTCACCTTGGAAGAAAACCTTTTGAATTTGATGAAGAAAAATGGTAAAAAATGGGTCATTTTTTAGCAACAACGCCCAAAAACGTACCCTAAATGGGCTGTTTTTACGAACAAAATCTTTTCAAATCTTCATTTTTGAGTAGCCAAGAATGATCCTTGGAATATTTAGTCCAAAAATGACCCTCTGGGTAGCAAAAATGATTGAGTTTTGACCATGAATCTTGTGATTCTTTGCTTCAAAATCCCATTTTTCTCAAAAACCCCCCAAAATAAGTGGGTTTTTGAAAGTCAAAAACACATGTTTTTCTCTCAAAAATTGCCACTTTTTGCTTTTTAATGAAAACATAAGCAAAAATGAGTTAAAACGCACTCTTTGGAGTCAATAACATGTATTTTGGCTTCAATGGTTTTAAAAACGTTGTTTTATATATGCATTTGCATATAAAAATAACACTTTATAACTTAACTGATTAAATACGCACTTTTTGAGTGTAAATACATGTTATAAAAAACATCCATATGCTCCCAAATTTGACGTCCTTGCCAAATTGATAGAAAGAATCTGTTAAAAACATCTTTTATATGTGCATTTGCATATAAAAATAACACTACAACTTAAGTGATTAAATATGCACTTTTTGAGTGCAAATACATATTTCAAAAGACATGTATTTGGCTTGGAAAAAGCCACTTTTCCACTTAAGTTATAAAATGAGATTTTTAATATCAATTGCATATGCAATTGGTCTTGAAAAAGACACATTTTTCACTTAAGTTGTGCATACGTACTTTTAGATATCAATTGCACGTGTAATCAGGCTTGAAAAGGCCACCTTTTCACTTAAGTTGTTGTAGACTATGGTTTATTTGTTATGTGTTTTGAAAGGCTTAAAAATTCAAACATTAGATTAATCTAGCATTTATCAGTTCAAAGCATAAAAAAAACAAAACCAAGCCACCTCAAGATTGTTGCCAAAATAGGTGCTATAAAGCATTGTTTGATTTGCTTCAATGAGAGGGATGTGGGTGTGTTCTCTAAGCACTTGGAGCTTGTTCCTAATGCATTCTAAAAGGATTTGATATAATGCATAGATGATTAGAAAAACTTAGCAAAGAACTATGTTCATTCCATTAAGCTATTCTATGATGATTTGAAAGCATGAATCTAACAATATTATCAAAAAGCTAAAATCTAGAATGAATTTAGCATGATAACAATGCATGAGAATAAAAGCTAACTAATGGATTACTCTTGGAAGAGGAGGGTATTTATAGATTTGAGAAAGGGCTTGGGGTAGAGATAAGGATTGACTTTCATGGGTTGAAGGCCCAAAGGTCAAATTTAGGATTTTCTAGAAGAGTCTAGAGGTTCTAGGGTTTTCTTGAGAATATCTAGGATTTTAGGATTTAAATAAATGTTAAATTTATTCAAAGGGGTTGGTTGAGGACTTTATTTATCAAATGAGTTTAATAAATAAGAGGGATTATCATGGTCAAGGTTGCTCACACATGTGTGAGAAACACTAAGGAAGTGTGCAAGGGAGACCAAAGGGTAAGAGGAGACATGGGCTTCATTAATGGCTTGTAAGAGTCATTAATGAGGATTTAAGGAGCATTTATAAGGGGTTTTGACACAAAATCAAAGTTTGAAGGGTTTAGGCTAAGAAATGTAGGAATCACTTTTTAATCAAGTTTAGAGTGAGATTAGGAAATTTTAGAAGAGGTTAGGGATTTCTAGAAGATTTCTAAGGTTTTAAGATTTAAATAAATATTTTATTTATTTAAAGGATTTTTGGTCAATTTATCAATTAATAATTAATAAATAGAGGAAATTCATTCAAACTTGATTTAAATGATTTTGGAGATGGATTCTTTAATTAAAGATGTTTAATTAAAATAGGAGGATTTAATGGCATAAAAATAAATAAATAAATTAATAAATGATGATGTCATTAGAGGTTTTCAGAAAATAAAAATATTTTATTTTCTAATAGATTTTTAGGTGTCTACATTTTGCCCCTCTTTGATGTGATGTCACAAGTGGCGTGGCATCGAAGACAAGAAAATAAGATGCCCTGGGCTAGAATAGAGGAATAAGGGGTTGTGCCCCCTCGAGAAAATAACGCAAAGAGGTAAATATTGTTGAATTTTCTCGAAAAGAAACAGAAAGGAAGGGGAAGGAAGGAAGGAAGAAGGAATGATAAATATCCATACTCCCAAGAGCAAAGATGGATGAATGCAAGATGAGATGGAATGCAAGAGGCAGAATGTAGCTCTATGAAAAATGCAAGATGCAAGAGTAATCTATATGATGTAGGATGCAAGGGATTTTGGGAAGCTCCAAGTGTAAATGTGGAGAGCATAACCTAGTTTTATATAGCATCACTAGAGACCTGCCAAGGATACTAGGATCACAAGGCCTTGTCACCAGCATTGCATAGGACTGACTCAAAAAAGACACGTAAGGTTGCCCCAGCATCACACATGAACCCAAGAGGAAGCATGGTAGAAATGATGTTGGAGAAACCACAAACAAACAACATTTCCCAAGTGCACCATGTAACCTAGAAGATCACATGTGAACCATGCAAGGGTCATGTACAATTGACTCATAGGCATAAGCGAAAGATCAAAAGACCTTGCCCCAGATTGTCCTCATTCGCAGTGCACCATGATATAAAGGATCATGGTGACTTTGAGGAGAGGAACAACAAGAAGCTATAAAAGATTAACAAGATCCAAAGGACAAAAGCCAAGACCAAAATGATAACTCCAAAAGACATCCTTTTCCAAGGAGAGAGATTGATTTGATTGATGGTGGGAAGATTGGTCTAAACATGTGGAAGGAGACATCAACAAGGACCTGGTGTGATTGGTGGAAGATTAGGTCTGATAGGAAGGATACATCTATGTGGACCCATGATTAGGCTTAGGCTAGAAAATATAGAAGTAGACATCTGTGTAGACCTGTGCTAATGGGGAGAATGAGTTTTGTTTTTGGTTGGCAAATAATGAGCCAAAGAATAATCACTGTGATCAAGAATAGTCGACAATTGATGTTGTTGAAGCACAAGGCAGGGTGGGACAAGATTTTTGATCAAATGTTGCTATAGGATTGACAAGGATATGTACAACAAGACACAATGATATGTACAATGCATGGGAAGATATTTACAGTCGATATGCACATAAGCTCAGGATCTGGGACAAGATGATCTCTCTATACAAGATATGGAGAAAGGGGGATGGTGGTGGGGGTGGGGATGGGGATGGTAGAAAAAGGATTGGGTTTTGGGATGGGAGGGATGGGAGTTTGATAGATAATGACTTAGTCCACTATGTATGGCACCTGTTTGTTAGGTTTTCACCAACATACTTGTCCAAGGTGCTTGAATTGCTAAGTTTTCACCATTGGATGATTATTTTTCTTTTTCTTTTTTTCTTTTTTTTGTATTTTTATGCTTTTTCCAATTTTTATGGATTTTTTGAATATGTAAGAACTAGTTAAGACATAGAACCTCTTCAAATGTATAATGTTGATTGGATCATTCAAAGGCTCACCTTTTGGTGTAGATAGCTGATAGGCTCCAGAGCCAAAGCATGTTGTGACAACATAGGGGCCCAACCAAGTAGGCTCAAACTTGCCTTTCTTTTCTTGGTGTGCTTGGACTTTTTGATTTTCCTTTAGGACCATGTCGTCGACCTGGAATTTTCTAGGATGGACCTTGTTGTTATAACTCCTTTTGATTCGATTCTGGTATGCAACTCAATGATCATAGGCTTGATGTCTCTTTTCATCTAACAGGTCTAGCTGTGTGAGGCGTGCCACACGATAGTCTTCATCAGTGGTATAGTTCTTCATGGAGACTCGCAATGATGGGATCTTAGCCTCGATTGGTAGAACGGCTTCAACACCATATACAAGGGAATATGGAGTGGTGGATGTGGGAGTACAAAAGGAAGTACAATAGGCCTAGAGAGTGGGCTTTATTTGGAGGTGCCAGTCACAACCAAAATCATTGACAACCTTCTTGAGGATTTTTAAGATTATTTTATTGGTTGCCTTTGGCCGTTTCCTTGGGGGAAGTATGGACTAGAGAAATGGTGATAGATGTGGAGTCTAGCACATAGATCATCCACATGCTAGTTTTTAAAAGGTGTGTTGTGGTCTATGAAGATGGTAGATGGTATGTCAAAGCAGAAAATGATATGGTACAAGATGAACTTGGATATTTGGATGCTAGTAGTGAGGGTGAGCGGGATCACTTCAACCCATTTGGTGAATTACTCTATGGATGTGATTATGTACTTATGTCCATCTGAGGAAAGGGGAGTGATTAAGCCGATGAGGTCAAAGCCCCAATATGAAAATGGCCAAGGTGGCACAATGGGCTACAAGTCTTATGATGGCGCATGAATCATATTTGCATGTTGCTGACATGGTAGACATTTCCTGATGAATTCACAAGCATCATGTTCCATGGTTGGCCAATAATACCTGACTCAAAGCAACTACTTTTCTAGAACCATGCCACTCATGTGGGAACTGCAAATTCTAGTGTGGACCTCTTGTAAAGCCAGGACAACCTCATTTGAATCTAAACACCTAGAGAGGATGTTATGATATCCTCAATGATAAAGGGTGTTGGCCATAAGAGTGTAGCGGGAAGCTCTTTGAATTAGGTTTTGGCATTAGTTATTGGTGAGATGGGGAGATATGATACCATTATTTAAATATGCATGGATGTTGTGGTACCATGGGGACTAAGGACCAACCAAGACACATACCATTCCTAAATCAGTGTTCTCATAAGTAGGCATGTGTAGCTGCTCGACTAAGAATTTATATTGTGATGAGTCACGTGGGATTTCCAATAAGGATCCAATGGTCGACATTGCATCAGTTGCTTTGCTTTGAAGCCTTGGTATCTACGTGAACTGTAGATTCAGGAAATTATCTTTCAATCTGTCCACCAGTTCTTTGTAGGGTAGCAACTTATCGTCCTTTGCCTGATATTCATCTAGGACCTATTTGATAATTAGTTGTGAGTCTCCAAACACTTGCAGTTCTATGATATTCCATTGGATAGCTATTTTGAAAGCTAAGATGAGTGCCTCATATTCTGTAATTTTGTTAATACACAAGAATCCTATTTTGAATGATTTTAGAATGTAGTCACCTTGAGGTGTAACAAGTAGGATTCCTGTTCCTGATCCATGCAATGTGTAGGAGCCATCAAAGTATAGCTTCCATATGGGTTGTTCTTCAATCATACATAGGTACTCATCAGGGAATTGCATGATTAGTGGTTAAGCATCCATTAGAGGTGCTTTTGCTAGTTGATTGGTAATTACTTGCCCTTTGATTTATTTTTGATCTATATATTGAATGTCAAATTCACTAAGTAACATGACCCATTTTTCCATACAGCCTGTGAGAGTTGTTCTAGATAATAGATACTTGAGTGGGTCCACCTTTGAGATGAGCTTGATTGTGTGGATAAGCATGTAGTGTCTAAGCTTTTGAGTGGCAAAGACCACTATGAGGCATGCTTTCTCCATGGGTGAATAGTTAAGCTCATAGGCAACTAGAGTCCGACTGATATAATAGATGGATCTCTCTTTATTATTGTCATCATGTTGTGCTAAGAGTGCCTCCAGTGCTGTAGTGGTTGGCAAGATGTAGAGTATGAGAGGGCATCCTAAAACTAGCGGTACAAGGATGGGAGAGTTAGCTAAATATTCTTTGAGCTTTTCAAAACTTCTCTGACAGATGGGATCCTATTTGAAGCTTGTGTCTTTGTGGAGGAGGTGCGTGAAAGGTTGGCACTTGTCTGCCAGCTGAGAGATAAACTGACACACTAATTGAAGCTTTCCTTGTAGACTCTTGAGCTGCTTGAGTGTTCTAGGAGGAGGCATTTTCGTAATGGCTTTGACCTTTTTAGGATCAATCTCTATGTCATGTCATGATACAATAAAGCCTAGAAGCTTTCCAGATGTTACACCAAATACACATTTCTTTGGATTTAGCTTCAAGCCATAATGTTGGAGAAGATCGAACACACTCTCAAGAATGTCAAGGTGTTCATAGCATGTTTTTTCTTTTGCCAGAATATCATCCACATAGTCTTCAAGGATCTTGTGGATCATGTCATGGAAGATTGTTGTCATCGCTCTTTGATATGTGGCTCTTGCATTCTTGAGCCCAAATGGCATCATGTTATAGCATAAGGTACCCCATGGAGTGGTGACTATTGTTTTATGTTGATATTCTTCTGCTATTTAGATCTAATTGTATCTTGAGAAGCCATCCATGAGTGACAACATCTCATGGCCCGTTGTAAGATTTATGATCATGTCTATGTTGGGTACTAGGAAATTGTCCTTAGGACATGCTTTATTTAGGTCCCTAAAATATGTGAAGATTCTGATATCACCTGAAGGCTTCATGACAAGGACCATGTTGGAAATCCACTCAGAGTAATAAATGGTTGTGATGATCTTTGCATCTAGGAGCTTTTCTAGTTCTGATTTTACCAATAGGGCTACTTTGGGATGCATTTTGTGTAGCTTCTGCTTTACTAGCTTGACATTGGGGTCCACAGCTAGATGATGGACAACAAGATTAGGGTCAAGCCCTGGCATGTGTGCATATGACCATGCGAAATTCCCAGTGGCTTCTTGGAGTAATGCAGTGAAATCCATTTCTTCACCCTCTGTTAAAGATGTTGTAATGTAGGTGATTCTCAGACATTCCTCTATGCCTAAGTTGATTGGCTTGGTTTCTTCTATGATGATAGGTGACTGCTTGGGTCTATAATCCTAGATAGGATGAAGAGGCAAGTCTCCATCTTATACTGCCTCAAAGAGGTTTTCACTAGAAGATACACCCTTTATTTTATCTTTTTTAGAATCAGAATGTGCCCCAGAGGGGTTTTCACATAAGGACTCATTCTTTTCTTTTTCTATTTTGATTTTGTGGCTAGAGTTTGCCTCTTCCCTGAAATATCCTTTGGGGTCAAGTTTGCAGACATGAGTTGCTTCTGGATCTTGATCTGTTTGTTTCCCTGATGCTCCCATGAACCTTAGGAGCACTTGTGTGCTTTGGAACTCATCGATGTGTGTGACACTTGGTTGATCCCAGTTTATGAGTTCGGGGTGGATGAGGGGAAGTTCTATAAGGTTAATAGAAATTTGAAGGAGGATAGAAGTGCACATGAGGGTATCATCGTCAAAGATGTCATCATATCATTTTTTTACTTTCTCTTTGGGAATGTCTTTGATCTCTATTAGGTCATCCTGGCTATTCAAGAAGGGAACATTGGTCATGTTGGTGACCCCAGTTATAGTATTGGGCTTATATGCAGGCGAGGGGTATTAAAGCCAAGACCTTGATGTTGTAGATTCTTTGATGTTGTGATGGGGTCTTTGCTTCTGCCTTCTTGTGGTCCTAGACCAATACCTTGATATTTCCATTGTTCAGTGGCATACTTGTGTGATTGTGGATATTTGTCTTTAAAGTAGCCAAGAAGTTGAGTGTCAGGTGGTGGGGGATCTCTATACAACCACCTATTGATATCAAGATCCATCTCTTGATTGTTTATGTTGCCATGGGAAAAAAAATTCATTGGTCCCATCTCCTTGATTTCATGCTTGGTTTTAGTAAGCTTGCTTTGGTGATTTGGGAACCCTTGTGTATGCGGATCAAGTGGGAGGGCCCCAACTACAAATGCATCATGTAAGTTGTATTTACCATAGCCCTGATTGTTGATCTTGATGGAGGAGAGAGTGGAGGAGAGGATAGTCTTTGGATCACTATGGGATCATGAAGATCTGGCGACGTAAGTGCCAATGTCAGTTCCAGGACAATGGGTGGAATGGGGGAATGATGCTTCCATCGCATGACAACATGTGAACAGTTGGGGGTCTGCATAGATGGTGACCTCAGTGCCTTGATGTGGGAATTTGATGCACTGATGGTAAGTAGATGGTACAACCTTGATAGAATGGATCCATGGTTGGCCGAGGAGGATGTTGAATGGTAGGTCAAGATCGACAACATGGAAAATGATATCTTGTGTTGTTGGGCCTAACTAGATAGGAAAAAGAATAGTACCTTCAGAGGTATGCTCCAAGTTATCATATGCCTTGATGGTGATGACTTCATGTGATATGTTAGCCTTTGTGAACCCAATTTGCTGAATGAATTTGAGAGTACATAAGTTTAGGGCGGAGCTATTATCTATCACGACCCTTTTTATGGAAAAATCTCTAACCATGACAGTGATGTGGAGAGGGAGATTATGGTCAGGTGCAATGGATGGTATGTCGGATGGCTTGAAGGATAGAGCATAGGATGTTGATAGATGTCCCACAAGGTTCTCAAACTGGATGGTGTTAATGTCTATGGGGACATGTCCTTCATGAAGGGCTTTGGTGAGGATTTCCTAATGGAGGGGTGAAGTGCGAAGAAGGTCAAGGATGGAGATTTGGGCTGGTGTGTTCCCAAGATGTTCTATGAGGTTGTATTGTGCATTTTGTGCTGGTCTTGGATGTGCACTAGCGATAGTTATTTGGCCTCTATGGGTGGTAACGACACACTGACTATCTGCTCCTTTGACGTGGATGACATTGATTGTGGGTTTAGCTTGGGTTATACATCCAACAAACTTGTCATAATTGATATAAGAAGTAGTGTAGTCTTTGTGGTCAATATGATCTCCTTATTTGTCTTTGCCTTGGTTCTAGTGGGGAGGATTGATATTGGCTTGGTTCTTCATAGCATTGTGTTGTGGGAACATGTTATGATATATCTGCAAATTGGTATTAGGCGAGGCTTGCGCAAGTGTATCTACTTGGATCTCCTTTCGGTCAATGAGATCTTGGATGTAGTGTTTTGGCTTCATGCACCTTAGGGTAGTGTGTTCTTTGACATGATGATAATCATAGTACTCGTGATCTTTATACCAATTAGGCTTGGGAGTTGCATCATCGAACTATTGGGTTGGTGGGTACGTGATTAGGTTGGCTTTGGCCATTCAGTGAAAGATAACATCCAGAGGTTCACCAAGTGGTGTGAAGATTCTCTTCTAGTTAGTTTGGGCTCGAGGCCTATTCTGATTGGGAGTAGTAGAGATGGCATTAGTCTGGTTGGTTGGGTTGCCTTGAGGTGCTTGTTGTTGATAGTGTTGCTAATTGTTTTGAGGTTGATATTGCTACATAGGCTGCTAATGAGTTTGAGGTTGTTGTTGATATGCAAGAATATGTGTAGGACTTGCCACAATGATTTGGACATGCTTGGTGTTAGTGGCCCCATCAATAACAATGTTTTTGTTACGATTCTAGTAACGAGGTTTGTCATTGCTAGATTTGTTGTGGGAATCGCCTTTGTGATGCCAAATTGTGCCTTCATATAGGAGACCCCTTTCAATATCTATCCCCTTGCCTTTGATATCTTGATATGTTTGGATGCAGTTCATCCTTGTGAAGTGGGACAGTTTGGGATGTAGGTTATTGATGAAGATCTTGGTTAAATGCTTTTTAGGCAGTTGATATGATAACTTGGTAGTGAGATTCTGCCATCGTTGCAAGTAGTCTGCTAGGATTTCTCCTTCTTTCTATTTTGAGTTGCAAAGGTCTAGCAAGGTCAACTCATTCTCGACATTATGGGCATATTGGGCAACAAACTTCTCAGGGAGTTTGACAAAAGTTGTGATGGTCCCACATGGTATCTTATAAAACCACTCGACAATAGTTCCTCCCAAGCTTTTGGGGAATATGCGCAAAAGGTAATTATCATTGTAAGCTCCTTTCCCTCGATATTTATCAAACTTGGGTGTCTCGAAGTGCTTAGGAAAAGGAAAAGTTGTGATTGATCAATCAAACAGATAGGGAGACACCTCTTCAAACTTGAAGGTCTTATTTTTTGTGCCATCTTTGAGCTCCTTAAGAGCATTCCTCATTTATTCCCACTCAGCATTGATCGACATTGGAACGGGCACTCCCATTTGGAAAGGGTCTAATGGTGCTGGTGAATAAGGGTGATTTTGAGGTGGATATTGCAGAGTTGGATATGGAGATTGTCTAGCAAGATAGGCGGATTGGAATGGATTTTGGGATGATGATTGTTGGGGAGGATATTATTGTTGAGGCACAGGGGGTGTATATTATGGTGGAGGATATGAAAATGTTTACTGGTGCTGGTGAATGATGGGATATTGTTGTTGTGATTGGTAGGAGGAAGTTTGTTGCTGTTGGGGAATGATATGGGTTTGTTTTTGTGCAAGGAAATATCATTGTTGTGGAGGAGGCTGGTGGAATGATGCAACTTGTTGATAAGATGGCCCTTATTGTACTTGGCTTTATGCTTGATTGATGTAGGATGGATGCATTACTTCATTGCATAAGGGTGGAACTAATGTGGGGAAGCTGAAAATAGGAGGTGGTTGGGCAAGGTAGCTTGCAAGATGGGAAGAACTTTGTTGTTGGTATGGTGGAGCTTGCTGAGAAGTATTGGATGGTGTGAATAGATGGTTTGCGAATGGGGGAAAGGGTGAAGCTGGTAGAGGTTGAGATGGTTGTTGTTGTGCTTCTTGGAAGAAGGTGGCTTATTGGTTTGTTGGTACGGATGCAGAGAAGTGGGTCGGTATTCCCAAAGCTAGCATCTCTTCTCAAGTAAGGCTCCAACAAGAACCGGTTCATGGTGGGAGTTGTGATGCGGAAGATGTGGAAAAGTTAGATGTGATGGTAGTTTGGGACATGAATGGCAGATTTGAAAACCCCATGGAAGGCATACCTATTGTGAATGCAATTTTTTGGGCTTGTGCCTAGGTAAATGTTTGTTGGGGCATGAACGAAGATGCTTGTGTTCAACATGAAAAGGGTGGTGCTGAGGTGGAAGCTTGTTGAGAGAAGGAGGAAAATGATTGTGTTGCCCTTGAAAATGATGGTATGGGTTTAGAATCTTATGGAGTGAATGGGAAGGATGATTGTGTTGCCCCTAGGAAAAATGATGCTACTTGGCCCATGGAAGGTGGCATAACTACTTGTGTAAAGGTTTGTGTGGGAGGTGGTGTTTGATTTTGTGAAAAGCTTTGGGTAGTAATGATGGATTGAGCTACTATGGAGGATGATGGTGTGCTTATGAGAGGAAATGGAGTGGATTGTGTTGCTTGTGTTGTAGGGCTTGTGAAACTGCTTTGCAAAAGGGGAGGGATGGGTGAAGCTACTTGTGATATGTAGAAAAGTGGACCATGGATTTGCTGGATGATGGGGGTGTATGCTTCTGTTGGGATTTAGATGGTGTTGATGGGTATGTGAGGTTGGAGGTATGGTGGAATGAGAGTACCCTCTTGTGTGAATTTAGCCAACATGTTTCATTTATTATGAGCAGTGAGTGCACTAACTATTCATGCATTCCCTGGATGATTCATGAATGTTTCTATCACAAAAGAAGTTAGGGGGATATTGGGATCATCCCATACATTACCAATTTGTTGGATTTGGGGATTGTAAGCTACCATCATGCTGGTAGAAATGTTGGGATTGGACGGGCTAGTGATTTGATAAGGATCCATGTTCCTTTGTTTTCTAGATCTTGTCTCGACGAGCATGTAGTGGAGATCTAAAGATGCAAATGTTAGATGGATGCAAGATGCTCCTAAAAGACTCTATAGAATGATGGATGCAAGTCTAAGAGACTTATAAGGATGGTGGATTTCTAGAATGCAATGCAAGGATTTGGATCAACTCTAAGGATGGTGAAAATGTTTGAAGAATTGGTGAGATGCTCTGATTTGGATTTAAGGATGGCAAAAGATTGGTGGGAGATGGTGGAAGATTGGTGAAATGCTTGGTGATGACAGAGGCTTTGGTGGGATGCTGGTGGAAGATTATCAAGTGTCAACAAATGAGCTGTTGTTTTCCTAATGGAGGATCAATGGTAGGATTTGGTCAACCTAGGATAAACTAATGATCTTTGGTCAGCTGGATTCTTATCAATGCAAGCCAATCTCTTGCTCGAGATGATGAGGTTGTACAAGGACAAGTTAGATTTCCTCTAGACAATGCTCTATAAAAGGGGGTGATTTCTGATTTAGGATAGGGATTGAAAACAACTCAAAGGCTTTGAACACTAAGTGTTTTTGGATTTGGATCACTGGATTTGATGCAAGGATGGTGGATCTTGAATTGGATAGTGGATGTTGGATTTGGATCAAGGATTTGGGATTCTGATTGTGGATTGCTGATGGAAGGATGGTGAAGGTGTTGGAAACAATTGTCTGAAGAAAATTGCTACTCAAATTATGTATTGTCTTTGATGTCACACAATGTCATAGTCCGCAACAATCAGTACCTACCGAGCTCAGTCGGTCTACCTGGCATTAAAATTAGTACTTACCGAGTTCACTCAGTTATCAAAGAAAATCAGCATTTACCGAGTTTTTCTCAGTTATCAAAGAAAATCAGCATTTACCGAGTTCACTCGGTTATCAAAGAAAATCAGCATTTACTGAGTTCACTCGGTTGTCAAAGAAAAGTTAGCATTTACCGAGCTCACTCGGTTATCAAAGAAAAAGGATTATCAGTGTTTACCGAGTTCCCTCGGTCTCTGAAAGATTATAGAAAATTTCATTATGGTCACCGAGCACTGTCGGCCCTTGAAGGATCTTTGCAAATAAAGTTTTCTTAATTCAACCGACTGTTATACTAAGTAATGTCGATTTGACAAATCTAAAATCATATAAATAAAAGGTCAAATGTGAAAAATGAAGAAGAAATATAGAAGAAGATATATAGAAGAAAGACAGGAAAGGTGTGTGCGAAATTGTGAAGGATGACCAGATATCCTTGAGGAGCAGTAGAGATATATTCGATCAGGAAGGATCACACTTATATAGAACAGAGATCTGTAATCAGCAAGGCAGTTGCATTATTATACAGGTCATTTTCATTGTTACCTTTTTATCATTGTAACAGTGAATTCTAAATCTCTTAACCGAGTTGGTTTAACAACCATATTGTAAATCCTCTAACAAGGTGACAATTCCATTGAATTGTTCTCAAGACCTCTTACCAGGCCACTCCTAGCAGGGTGATTAAATCCTCTAACAAGGTCACACCTAACAGTGTGTTTTGTAACCTTTTACCGGGTTGGCTTCTAACCGGGCATCACTTCAGAAAAGTGAAAATCAGTATCTAGATACATTGGTGGTTTTTCCCATATTGGGTTTCCACGTTAAATTCTATGTCTCTTGTGTTCTTAATAGTTATCTTAATCATATACAAGTGGTGATGAATATCTAAAAGATAATTTTACTAATACTTTCTGCATCTACCAAGTTACTGCAATCTATTTACCGAGTGTTAAACAGATAATATTCATTAAGATATCCTAAGGGATCTGGAAAGAAATAATTGTGAAGTGTTTTATGGTTGACTGATTCACCCCCCCTCTCAGTCACTTCATCCATATTCCATCAATTGGTATCAGAGCTTTTGGTGCTTGCAGGAAGGGTTTCAAGGACCTAAGCTAAAGATCAGGATGTCTTACAAGAGAGAAATTCCAAAGCTCAATAGAGATAACTTTTCAGCATGGAAAGGTCTCATGAGACTTCATCTAGCTTCCATTGGTGATTCAGGATGCAAATACATTGATGAAGAATACACAGTTCCTACTGGCGTATTAACTGTTGAAGACATTACAGAGAAAAAGAATCATAACACCATGATGATAGACATTGCATCAGCTCTCAGCTATGAAGAATTTGATGAAATTAAAGAATGCACTACTACATATGAAATGTGGATCACACTGAAGAAAATATATGGTGGTGATGCAAATGTGAAAAGAGCCAAAGTAGAAAGCCTAAGAGGACAGTTTGACAAGATGAATATGAAAGAAGATGAAAACATTGCAAAATATGTTGAAAGGATCAAAGCAAATGTAAGTGCAATTAGAGCTTCTGGAGGAACAATCATTGATGAAACTGTTATAAGCAAGGTACTCAGAACATTACTCCCTATCTATGCAATAAGAGTATCAGCTATTCAAGAAAGAAGATGTGAAACAAACCACAATATAACTTTGGATGCTTTAGTTGGAAGATTGACAGCCTTTGAATTAGACAACTATGACAACTATGTTCCAAATTCCAAAAATATTGAGTCAGCATTTGAGGCCAAGGTTTCACTAAGGAAGAACAAGAAAATAAAAGAAGTTCAGTCAGAAAGTGAAGAAGTATCAGAAGAAAGTTCTGATAGTGATCTTGAAATTGTAGAAGCACTACTTGCAAAGAAGTACTCTAAAGGGAAAGGTAAATATAAAGGTAAAACTCCTTTAATCTATTTTTCATGTGAAGAAATTGGACATATTGCAGCTAGGTGCCCAAACAAGCAGGTCAAGGAAGAGAAGAGAGGTCAGAAGTACTATGGAAAAAATAATTTCAAATCATTCAAGGATAAAGGTAAGAAAACATGTTTTATGGCTAAAGATTCTGATGATAGTGAAGAAGAAATTGTCTTTATTGCTATAAAAGATGAATCTGATGATGATGAAGATAAGATGGCACTTATTTCTCATATAAGAAAAGATGATATATGGATAATAGACAGTGGATGTTCACATCACATGACTGGTGACAAGACAAAATTTGAATACCTAGAAGACTGTGATAGTGGCAATGTAAGATTTGGAAACAAAAAACCTTGTTGTATAAAAGGAAAAGGAAGAATCTCATTAACCAAAGAACTCATATGTGATAATGCTTATTAGGTTGAAGGACTAAAACATAATCTTCTAAGTGTAGCATAGCTAATCAACATTGGTTTCAAGGTTGAATTCATGAATAGTCAAGCAAGACTGTTGGATGAAAAAGGAAAACTCATTGGATCAGGAAAACAAACAAAAGGTAACTTATTTTATCTTGATCTCAGTGAATATTCATGCTTTATTGCTCAAATTGAAGAAAGTTGGCTATGGCACAAAAGGTTATGTCATGTGAATTTTGATAACATGATGAAAATAAGAAAATTCAAGAAGGTAAGAGGCATTCCTACTTTGAAGAAACCTGATACTGGTCTATGTAAGAATTGTCAGATTGGCAAAATGAGTAAGACTAATTTTAAGAGTAAGAACTATCAGTCTAAAGAGATTTTGGAAATTGTGCATACTGATTTATGTGGACCTATTGGAATAGAAAGCTATACTGGAGATAAATTCTTTATTCTTTTTGTTGATGATTATTCTAGAATGATGACTGTTATGTATTTAAGAGAAAAGTCAGAAGCATTTGAAAATTTCAAATGGTACTTGGCAAGAGTGGAAAAGGAAACAGGGAAAAGATTGAAATGCTTAAGATCAGACAGAGGTGGTGAATTCATCTCCCATGAATTTAACAACTTTTGCATTGAAAGAGGAATCAAAAGACAGGTATCAGCTCCTAGAACTCCTGAGCAGAATGGAATAGCAGAAAGAAGAAACAGATCTATTATGGATTGTGCAAGAACTCTAATGATAGAAAAGAACATCACCATAAAGTACTGGAAGGAAGCTATCAGCACTGCAGTTCATACCTTGAACCGAGTACAATTGAAGAAAGACACATTCAAAACTCCTTATGAGTTATGGTATGGCTATAAACCCAATGTAAGTTACATGAAAGTATTTGGTAGCAAGTGTTATATCTTAAAAGAATCCAGAAGAAATAAATTTGATGTGAAAAAGTGAAGAAGGAATATTCCTAGGATATTCTAGCAAAAGCAAGGCATACAAATGTCTGAACTTGTCTACTCACAAAGTCATAGAAAGTATACATGTAAAAGTTGATGAGTTTGCAGAAAAGACTGAAGAAGAAAGCAAAAGGGAACCTGAAAACTATAGGAGATTCATTTACATTGAACCTGAAACATTGCCAGACACAACTATCAATGAGGAAACTATATCTACCGAGCCTAGCACAGTAACCGAGTCACAGGAAGAAGTTCAAACTGAGTCACAGGAAGAAGTTCAAACTGAGTCACAGGAAGAAATTCAAACCGAGTCTCAGCCTGAAGTTACTGAGCAAATATCTACCGAGCCAGAGCAACCTGAAGAAGAGATCCTAGAAGCCAACAACATGACTCATTCAAAAAGCAAGGAACCTATACTAGCCAAATATGTCAGAAGGCATCATACACCAGATCAAATTATTGGAAACAAATCAGATGGTACTATGACAAGAAGTAAGCTAAAAGGTACATGTCTGCTTACTGATTTTGAACCTAGAAATATCAAAGATGCATTGAAAAATGAAAGTTGGATTGAAGCAATGAATGAAGAATTAGAACAAATACAAAAGAACAAAACATGGACTCTTCTACCTAGACCTAAAGATAAGAATGTAATTGGAACAAAATGGGTATTCAGGAATAAGCTGAATGAAGATGATCAAGTATCTAGAAACAAAGCTAGATTGGTATGTAAAGGTTATTCTCAAGAAGAAGGTATAGATTATGGTGAAACTTTTGCTCCTGTTGCAAGATTAGAAGGTGTAAGAACTCTACTTGCTTATGCAGCACATAAAGGATTTAAGGTATATCAGATGGATATAAAATCTGCATTTCTCAATGGAATTCTTGATGAAGAAGTCTACATTGAACAACCTGAAGGTTTTGTTGATCCAGATAAAAAGGACATGGTCTGCAAGTTACACAAAGCATTGTATGGTTTGAAACAAGCTCCTAGAGCATGGTATGAAAGACTCCATAACTATCTGATTCAGATTAATTTCAAAAGAGCCAATGATAATAGCAATCTGTATATTAAAGAAGGACCGGATGACAAAATTGTATTGGTAGAAATATTTGTAGATGATACTATATTTATAGGGAATGATGATCAATGCAAAGAATTTTCAGAGCAAATGAACAAAGAATTTGAAATGTCTATGTTTGGTTTAATAAAATTCTTTGTTGGTCTTCAAATTCAGCAAAGCAAGAATGGTATATATATTACTCAATCTAAATACATTAAGGAAATACTTAAGAAGTTTGGTATGGAAGATTCAAAACCAGTTGGTACACCCATGTGTACTGGACTGAAACTTACCAAAAATGATGATTCAAAAGAAGTAGATCAGACCTTATACCGATCTATGATTGGAAAATTGCAGTATGTAGTACATACAAGACTTGATATTGCCTTAGCAGTTGGTATAGTAGCTAGATTCTCAGCAAAACCTAAGGAAAATCATATGATGGCAATCAAAAGAATCTTAAGGTACTTAAGAGGAACTGAAGAATATGGTTTGTGGTGTAAATTTGGAGGCAATCTAGACTTAAAAGTGTTTACTGATGCTGATTGGGCAGGGAACATTGATGACAGAAAAAGTACAAGTGGTGGAGCATTTTTTCTTGGAAAAAGACTGGTATCCTGGACCAGTAAAAAGCAAAATTGCACATCTCAATCCATAGCTAAAGCAGAATATGTTGCTGCTGCAGTAAATTGTTCAAATATTGTTTGGTTTAAACAGTTATTACAAGGTATGAAGGTTGAAATCAAAGAACCAGTTGTTATATTTTGTGACAATACTAGTGCAATAAACATTTCGAAGAATCCAGTAATGCATTCCAAAACCAAGCACATTGCTATTAAATATCACTTTGTCAGAGAATTGGTGCAGGACAAGGAAATCAGATTAGAATATATTCATACAAAAGAGCAGATTGCAGACATTTTCACCAAACCATTACCCAAGGATGTATTTGTGTATCTAAGAGGTAAGTTGGGGGTCATTCCCCTATCCGAGGCTCACTAAATACAATTTTAGTGATGCATCAACCAGAACATGATTGAAAATCAACCAGTTGATGCAGCATCTTCAAGGAATCATTGCATATGAATCAGTACTTGAGGTACATTAGTTTACACCGGTAATATGTGAATTGTCTTTGGCATGTGTTGTCAAAGAGGGAGTGTGTTTGCTATGTCTTTGCTATTACTTCAAGAAATTTTCAATAGTCAGAAGGAAGAGTTTTTAAGAAAAAGGAAGTTTGCTGACAGAGGGAGATTTGAATCTAAACTGAGCTAATCCTTTCAAAATTTCTTATGCTATGACATATTGTGTTGCCATCAATGCCAAAGAGGGAGATTGTTGGAAATAATTGTCTGAAGAAAATTGCTACTCAAATTATGTATTGTCTTTGATGTCACACAATGTCATAGTCCGCAACAATCAGTACCTACCGAGCTCAGTCGGTCTGCCTGGCATTAAAATTAGTGCTTACCGAGTTCACTCGGTTATCAAAGAAAATCAGCATTTACCAAGTTCACTCGGTTATCAAAGAAAATCAGCATTTACCGAGTTCACTCGGTTATCAAAGAAAATCAGCATTTACCAAGTTCACTCGGTTGTCAAAGAAAAGTTAGCATTTATCGAGCTCACTTGATTATCAAAGAAAAAGGATTATCAGTGTTTATCGAGTTCCCTCGGTCTCTGAAAGATTGTAGAAAATTTCATTATGGTCACCGAGCACTGTCGGCCCTTGAAGGATCTTTGCAAATAAAGTTTGCTTAATTCAGCCGACTGTTATACTAAGTAATGCCGATTTGACAAATCTAAAATCATATAAATAAAAGGTCAAATGTGAAAAATGAAGAAGAAATATAGAAGAAGATATATAGAAGAAAGACAAGAAAGGTGTGTGCGAAATTGTGAAGGATGACTAGATATCCTTGAGGAGCAGTAGAGATATATTCGATCAGGAAGGATCACACTTATACAGAACAGAGATCTATAATCAGCAAGGCAGTTGCATTATTATACAGGTCATTTTCATTGTTACCTTTTTATCATTGTAATAGTGAATTCTAAATCTCTTAACCAAGTTGGTTTAACAACCATATTGTAAATCCTCTAACAAGGTGACAATTCCATTGAATTGTTCTCAAGACCTCTTACCAAGCCACTCCTAGCAGGGTGATTAAATCCTCTAACAAGGTCACACCTAATAGTGTGTTTTGTAACCTTTTACCGGGTTGGCTTCTAACCGGGCATCACTTCAGAAAAGTGAAAATCAATATCTAGATACATTGGTGGTTTTTCCCATATTGGGTTTCCACGTTAAATTATGTGTCTCTTGTGTTCTTAATAGTTATCTTAATCATATACAAGTGGTGATGAATATCTAAAAGATAATTTTACTAATACTTTTTGCATCTACCAAGTTACTGCAATCTATTTACCGAGTGTTAAACAGATAATATTCATTAAGATATCCTAAGGGATCTGGAAAGAAATAATTGTGAAGTGTTTTATGGTTGACTGATTCACCCCCCCTCTCAGTCACTTCATCCATATTCCATCAGAAGGATGATGGAATGATTCTATTTCTAAGAGGATGATCTAGATGTTTTTGAAAAAGATGAGCTATGATGCAACTAGGATGATGATAAATAATGCAATGATGCAACTAAGAATGACTTAGGATGCAACTAAGGATTGGTGGTGATGCAAGGATGAAACTAGGATGAACTAGGATGAAGGACCGTCAAGATAGGATTTTGGGATTCCAAAGGAAGAATGAATATGCAATGGATCCAGCTAGTCTTCTCTCTCTAGATTGACATAGCGATGGTTAACTTGGAATTAGTATGCAAATTGCTTGACTCTTACATTATACTCAATGTTTTCCAGTCTCTCTTGATTTTTCTCTTCTGCTTGGATTGCTTTAAGGGAGTGTTAGTGATCTTTCAGATTTCTCTCTGCAAGTTTCTTCTCTTGATAGACTGGGGATCTAGGAAGTTTAGCCTTTTTATGTTGGGTCAAATCTGACATAGCTTGGAAAGATTCTAGTAATTTTCTTTGAAATAGGGCTTTGGGTGTCTGATTTTGAAGGGACTCTTCTGCAAGGTTTTGTTTTGAAAAATTTTGGTCCAACTTTATGATGTCTCGATGGAAAAGGACTAACTTGATGATAGATACCTTGAAAACAATATTAACAAGGGACACAACAACCTTGTGGGATACAAGCAATGATTTAGCCACTGAATCTGAAAGAAAGATTTGAAAGGTGTATATTCCAACAAGTGTTTTCACTGAGCTTTTGACCATGCAAATCACTTCAAGTAGATCTACCTAAAGGGAGACAAGTATCAAAATCCTTTCCCACAGCTTGATACCCCCTAAAAGGGGATACATATGATGAGTATCTTAAGGTGATCCGGTAAACCCCTTAGATCGGTCCTTGCACAAGGATTCTAATACCTTCAGGTGTAGATAGGGTAGTTTCTATTTTATCAAGTTTGTATTTGTTCCATGGAGTCCTCCCAATCGGTTTGTATGCGCGTGACTCACTTAAGAGCCTAGTTGACTATGCCAAAATAGTAGGGATTATTCACCTACCTCGGGCTACCATCAACACACATCGCCCGAGCTTGAGGGGATGTAAGCGAGATTTTTCTCAGTGCTTTATTTCTATACTAGTCAGGGAATGTACCAGTTTGAGGTCATTCTCCAAAGAGGAAGCACTTTTCTCTTTGGAAAGGCTTGTCTAGAAGTAAAACAAGTGAACTTGTCTGAGTTCAAGTATTTTACGTCACTTAGATTAACAAGGATTTGCAAAATTTTGAAGACTCCTAGAAATCACAACAAACAAAGGTTCTTTTTCCAAATTGATTAAGTGATTGAATTGAAATTTTGAAAACACAAGTGTTTAAGGCTTTGATTTATTCTTTCCCTTTCAAAAATAAGAACTTTGAGTGATTGTAGTTTCTTTTGCTTGGTCATTCAAGATTGAGTTTGCATTCTTTTAAGAACTTTGAATTGAACTTGAAAGAAAGGGAATAGAGATGTTTTTCATTCACTATTTAATTCATTCAAGAATGTGTTTGATTTGGACTCAAATAAAAATGACTTCTTTTGGACTTTGGTTCATTCAAGATTTGGTATTTCAAATTTCAGTTTTAAACCCAAAGAGATATTCTTACATTGATCTTTATGCATGAAAACTTTGAGAAACATTCAAGTTTTTTGCAAAATGTAGTTTGTTTTCCCACAAGAATAAAGCATTTGAGGAATGATTTTAAGAAAATTTTAGGAACCTTTAGGACTGTTTAGGAAACCGTTTGAAATGAAATTCAGCTTTGCTCCTAATTTGCATAAAACTTTGAGATTTTTCAAAAAGAAGTTCAATCTAACTTAGCACAAATAATTGATTAGGACCATTTAGGATGAATTTAGGATTGATTAGGAATCACTTAGAAATGATATGCAAAACTTCTAGTTCTTTTTATGCACCAAAAAGTTAACGTGTCCCTAGTTTGTATGAAGCTCAAAAACACCTAGATTTTGAAAGCATGAAGGTTATTTTTAACCAAATGAAGAACATTAGAAGTGTGTTTGAGTGTTTTAGGACCAATTAGGAATGACTTGATTTGATTGATTTGTTATCTTTTTAGGCCTTCAAGAGTGATTTTGAGGTTAATTTTAGACATTTAGACAAAGTGTGTTAATTCTATTTTTTTAATCATTAATTCACGATCCCACTGACTCCTAATTTTCAAGATATAATCTGATAAATTTATCTACAAATTTGGATAGACCTCTGAACCATCTTTTCAGTACTTTTTGAATCATCAAAAATGGATCTTGTATGCAAAAGTTACAAAGGTTTTCATGAAAGTGCCTCTTTATGGTTTTTTCTAGAAAATAAACCAAGATCCCGCAAGAAGAAGAAGAAGAAGAAGTAGACAAAATAGAAGAATAATAAAGATAAGAATAGGAAGAACAATTTGAAGTGCTCCCTCCACCTAAAAGCTTGAAAAATCAGAAAACACTCCAAAACCCATCAGAATATTTGCAAAGAACCTATGAAGTGGGTCCCACCAGGCGTGCTAGAATGTAGACTACAATTTATCTGTTATCTATTTTGAAAAACTTAAACATTTAAACATTAGATTAATCTAGCATTTATTAGTTCAAAACATAAAACAAATAAAACCAAACCACCTTAAGATTGTTGCCAAAACAGGTGCTATAAAGCACTGTTTGATTTGCTTCAATGAGAGGGATATGGGTGTGCTCTCTAAGCACTTGGAGCTTGTTCCTAATGCATTCTAAAAGGATTTGATATGATACATAAATGATTAGAAAAACTTGGCAAAGAACTATGTTCATTCCATTAAGCTATTCTATGATGATTTAAAAAGCATGAAATCTAACAATATTATCAAAAAGCTAAGATCTAGAATGAATTTAGCATGATAACAATGCATGAGAATAAAAGCTAACTAATGGATTACTCTTGGAAGAGGAGGGTATTTATAGATTTGAGGAAGGGCTTGGGGTAGAGATAAAGATTGAATTTCATGGGTTGAAGGCTCAAAGGTCAAATTTAGGATTTTCTAGAAGAGTCTAGAGGTTCTAAGGTTTTTTAGACAATATCAAGGATTTTAGGATTTAAATAAATGTTAAATTTATTTAAAGGGGTTGGTTGAGGACTTTATTTATCAAATGAATTTAATAAATATAAAGGATTATCATGGTCAAGGTTGCTCACACTAGGGAAGTGTGCAAGGGAGACCAAAGGGTAAGAGGGGACACGGGCTTCATTAATGGCTTGTAAGAGTCATTAATGAGGATGAAAGAAGCATTTATGAGGGGTTTTGACCCAAAGTCAAAGTTTGAAGGGTTTAGGCTAAAAAATGTAGGAATCACTTTTTAATTAGGTTTAGAGTGAGATTAGGAAATTCTAGAAGAGGTTAGGGATTTCTAGAAGATTTCTAAGGTTTTAAGATTTGAATAAATATTTTATTTATTTAAAAAAAATTTGGTCAATTTATCAATTAATAATTAATAAATAGAGAAAAATTATTCAAACTTGATTTAAATGATTTTGGGGAGGGATTCTTTAATTAAAGATGTTTAATTAAAATAGGAGGATTTAATCGCATA